>ML839280.1:0-43229 GCA_009831015.1 Picea engelmannii | reverse complement strand
AGCAAACAAATGGTCTAGTGCTGAAGAAAAACAAATAGGCATAAGTCGACTTTCGATCATCACTATCGCCTGCCCAGTCAGAGTAGGTGAAGCTGACCAACAAATATGAACTTCGACAATATTTGATACGAAGATGAGTCGTAGCTTTGAGATAACGAATAATCCTTTTGACTTCCTTCCAATGGCTTTCTTTGGGATCCTGAATAAAATGAGAAACCACACTAACAATAAAGGAAATTTTAGGTCGACTGTGAGTAAGGTAAATGAGACTACCAACCAGTTGTCTATAGAAAGCGGCATTGATTTTGGGAGTTTGAGTTTTTTTGCTTAGCTTAACTCCAGATTGAAAAGGAGTAGCAGATGGCTTACAATTTTCCATTGTAAAACATGTCAAGAGATCCATTATATATATAGATTGAGAAATGAGAAAACCATCAGATAGTGGTAACACTTGAAGACCCAAAAAATAATGCAGAATACCAAGATTTGTCATGTCAAAGGAGTTAGAAAGGTGTTTCTTCAATGTAAGAATGAGATCAATGTTACTGTCAGTTATGACAACGTCACCAACATATACATCAATAATCCAAGTGTTTCCATGAGTATGGAGTACATATAAACTATGATCGTATTCACAACATTTGAAATTGAGTCGAAGAAATAAATTATCTATCTTAGCATACCAATTTCTGGGAGCTTGCTTCAAACCGTAAAGAGACCTCTGAAGTCGACGCACCAGTTTAGAATCTGCCACTAAACCAGTAGGTCATTCTATGGAAATTTCTTCAGATAGGTCACCATGAAGAAAAAAAATCTTCACATCCATTTGGTGGACCTGCCATCCAAAATGAGTAGTAAGGGAAAGAATCAGTAGAATAGATTTCATCTTGGCAACAATGACAAAGGTTTCAATGTAGTCGATGCCTTCTTGTTGAGAAAATCCCTTCGCAACCAAGTGATCTTTCTAATTCTCAAAAACAACTTCATATATGAATTTGGTCTTGTAAACCCATCGACACTTCATAATTTTCTTCCCTTAAGCTCGAGGAACTAAATCCCAAGTGTGATACTTCAACGTAGAATACATTTTTTCCTGCATAGCCTACTACCTTTCAGGTTGTCCTTGTGCATATAAGTAGGTGACAAGATTAGAGGTTTCATGTACAGGAGTCATCAACACATCACTGACATGCTTCTTGTGACTGTGAGTTTGTCGACCTAAGGAATCATCACTGACATCAATACCAATAGATTCAATTGTCTTGGCATCCCATATAGGTACACAAGAAAGGGGTGAACTATTATTCACTATAGAAGGTCAATCATAAGTCATAACAATTTCAGTCGAAGGAGAAGGTGGACTAGTCTAAACAAGGATTGACTGACTAGTCGACTCGGAGGTTGATGACTCAGTTGAAATATTAACAAAGTTCGACTGTCCAATTGAAGGATTGAAAAATAGAATATGAGAACCAAATTTAGAAACAACATCAAAATGATCATCCTGTAACAATCCAAAGAAGACATTCAAAAACTTGACACCAAAAGTATTCTCATCTAATCATACATTTATTCTGATAATGATATTTTGTTTGACAAAGTCAAACAATCGATAGGTTTTAGACTCTTCGAAGTATCTCATCATGATGCAATCACGACTCTTTGTGTTCAATTTCTTTCTGCAATCATCAGAAATATGAGCCTAGGCAACAAATCCAAACACATAGAGGTGTTATATTGAGGGATTACTTCCACAACATCATTTGACTGGAGTCACCGAAGGAAAATTTCGAGTCAAGATGTGATTGAGCAGATAATTTGCACAATAAACAACTTTAGCCCAAAAGCAAGGAGGCAATTTTTTGTCCCGCAAAAGACATCTAGCCATTTCGACTAATGTTTGATTCTTGCGTTTTGCAACGCCATTCTACTGAGGGGTATGAGGAACCTAATGTTTCCAGTCAATACCATATTGAACTAGGTATTCTTCGAAAGGTTGATTCACATACTCACCACCATTGTTTGATCACAAGCACTTGATGGTTCGACCACATGGATTTTCAACAAAGGCCCTGAATTCTTTGAACTTTTCAAAGACAAGATTCTTGTTTTTCAGAAAATAAACCCAAGTGTAATGAGATAGATCATTAATACAAGTCAAAATATACCTTGGACCTACCAAGGAAGTTAGATTGATGCAACATAGATCATTGTGAACTAGCTCCAAGAGGTTCTTTTCTCATCATGCTTTGCCACATTCAAAGGGTGCTTGGTGATGCTTGCCAAACACACATCCTTTACAGACTCCATCGGGGCAAGAATTTTTAGGTAGAATAGCAACCATATTCTGAGTTTCCATTGACTGTAGACTTCGAAAATTTAGGTGTCTGAGTTCGATTTTGTTTGTCTATGTGAGAAACAAGAGTAGTTGGTTCAGAGTCAGGTCGAGTCATGTCACAAAACTTATACTCACTATCTTTGGGTCGAGAAACCCTTCAAAGACAATCAACCGACGTTTCTTCAAATATCGAATAAAGAATCGATCTAGCCAAAACTCCACAATATCACTTGTTTGTGTTAATTAAGAAACCAAAAACATATTGGCACCGAGGTTCAGTACATGATAGGCATCGAAAATTCTCCCATGACAACAGGGAACATCACCACGACCAATAATGTCGATAGAAAAGTCATCAACAACATAGATTTTTCTCTCCACAAATTTATATAAGGACGTGAATAAGAAAGTGTCCTTAGCCATATGATGAGTGCACCCAGAATGGACTACCCATTCATTCTTTGTAGAATGAGAAAGCAACTCTTGAGAAGTTCTTACTTGGAAGGTGAAACTACCAGCAGGTCGATGAATAACCGACACGTCTCCTTCAAGGCACTTGACCTTCTTCTCTAGGTTATCTTTCTTCTTGTAACAGTCTGGTTCTGTATGTCCAATCTTTCCATAGTACTGACATGTCTTATTCTTTTGATTCTTATGGGGTGCATTTGTCTTCCCTTTAGATTTATAGTTGAGGCATCTAGGTCTTTATACAATGGTATCAAACCGTCCCCTTTCCTTGTGATTCGACTTGACCTTTCCCTTGAGTAGGTTGGATTAATGTTTACCACTAAGTTTGCCTTCATCAAGAAATATATGTTTATTAATAATTAGTAAGCCACACAAAGCTTCAAAAGTGTAATCCTTACCATGTTCCTTGCATGTCTATCAGTTGGTGCAAAAAGTTGAAACGAACACATCAAATGGTGTTCTTAAATTCATCAAGACCAACTCGATGAGTTGTCCATCTTTCTTCATATGATTCTTTCCTCTTCGATTACCTATAGTTTTGTTTATTTGTTTTGTATCAGGTTACACCCAATCCCCAACATGGTATTAGATCAATTGGTTGTGACCTCGCCCGTTGTCTACAAATTTTGTTGAGTCAAATCCATTTTTGATTGACTCTCGACCGGTGATTTCTTGACTGTAACTTGTGGAAACAAAGCATATCTATCAAGATATCGAAGATGGCTCCAAAGATCGATCATTTTGTTTTGAATGGATCAAATTATGTTGTATGGGCACCATACATGGAAACCTTATTCAAGAGTAAAGGACTGTGGCAATATATGAAGATTGTAATTCTAGATCCAATAGATGATCAAGCCAAGTTTTATGTTGATGGAAAGAAGGATGAGGTTGTGGGGGTCATCTCGACCTATATCTTGTGGGAGATTCAATTGCACATCGATTCCACATTAGTGGAATATAATACCCTTATGAAGTCTAGAAGAAGATGAAGTCTCTATTCGATAGAGTCAATGAAAGCCTTGTCATGAAATTGGAGAAAGAGTAGATCTCTCTTGATCCTCATTCTTTTGACAAAATCGAGGACTATTTTGTAGAATTGTGGTGAACCCTACATAAAGAATCTAGATAACAACAATTCGTACAAAGCCTGTGAATTGAGAGAAGGAGATAAGAGATGAGAGAAAAGAATCAAGAATTGTATTTACTGTATGACTAAAATGGTAAAATACACATGATATACTCTACATGGCTAAGTGAAGTCGCCATAGTAGTGATCTAGAGAGATATAGACACTCACTAACAAAAACTGAAGTAATGTGCCACCTAGTCCTAGTTAATTGATCCATGCAATCATTAGTTAATTGAGTCACACATGCGTAAGTGAGAGAAACACATTCAACTGCTGGTGATAAAACCGAGGTTACCATGCATGACTAACTTCCACTAGTCTAACTAAGTGTAAATGACTATGAATTGAAGAGGAGGGCCCTATTTTGTACGAGAATATTCTCTAGAGATAATATTCTCATCTAAGGAAGCGTTCTCAACATTGGACTATCAACCTTAGGAAAATAATTACCTAAGTGAGAGTGTAATATCTCCAACACCCCCCTTGAACACAACTACGATGTAAATGATGAATGGGCCACGACAACCAAGCCCATGTTAGGTACCCATTGTACAATGCATCTAAGAATGAAACACTAAAAAATAGAGGAAAGAGGGAAAAACCCTCCTCAAAGTAGAATGCATAAAAAAATAAATAGAAGGAAGAAAGGTCGTTACCATGTCCTTCACTCCAAGATGATCGTGCAGGAAGTGGAACTTCTGCTCCATAATTTTCTTGGTGAATATTTCTATAGTCTATTTGGTGGATGGAAAAGTAGTGCAAATCGATGATCATTTCATGTACCATCTCTCTGATGTAATTCATATGGATATCAATGTGTTTGGTCTGTTGTCGATGCACTCGGTCTCTGCAAAACTTGAGATTACTCTGATTTCACACCAAATGACAGTCGAACGATGAAACGAGATGCCAAGATTGGAGAGAAAGTTATGAATCCAAAGTGCTTGAATAGTGATGTTGATCATGCCTTTGTATTCAACCTCTGTTGACGATAGAGCAATAGTTGACTGGTTTTTGGTTGACCAACAGATGGGACTGAAACACAAACTAATCATGTACCTAGATGTGGACTTGCGATCTATGTTATTTCCAACCCAATCAGAATTGGTGAACCCCATGATATCCAATACACAACCTCCTCCATAGTGGATCCCATAGCTTGGGGTGCCCTGAACATTTCTAAGGATGTGCTTGGAAGCCTTCTAGTGTAGTTCGTGCGACTCCTGCATGTTCCTGGAAACTACCCCTCTTGCATATGATAGATCCCACTGGGTGTGGGTGAGATATAGAAGGCTCCCCACAAGCTATCGATATAAGGTTTTTTCCACCATTGGTGTATCCCCTCCATCCTTAAGATGTACCCCAGATAGAAAGGGTGTGGCTTCCGACTTGCAGTCGGTCACGTGGATTCTAACCAAGATATCCCTGACATGCTTAGTCTAAGATAGCTTGATGCCTGAAGCATCCCGAGTGATATCGAGACCAAGGAAATAATAAAGTGGACCCATGTCTGTCATAGAGAACCTATCATGCAAAATGTCTTTGATCGCAACAATTGTTGAGGCTGAGCTTCCTATGATTAGAAGGTCATCGACATAGAGAACTAATATAAACAAAGAGTCTAAGGTTCTTAACATGTAGACCTTCAGATATTATCTGCATCTTAAAAAGTGTTGAGAGAGAAAGTAGGCATCCATATTCACACACCATGCTCTAAGTGCTTGCTTGAAGCCATAGAGGGACTTCTTTAGTCTGCATACTAAGGATGATTTATGAAAAAAACCCTATGGCTGCTCCATGTAAATCTCCTCTAAGAGATCCCCATGAATAAAAGCATTCTTCATGTCCATCTAGTGAACTTACCACCCCCTGGCTGCCACAATGGCAAGGGCCAATCAGATGGAGTCCATATTTGCTACAAGAGCAAAAGTCTGATCATAGTGTATCCGTAGATCTGTTGAAAGCCTTTGGAAACCAATATTGACTTATACCTGCTCACCTATCTATCTGCTTCCTTCTGGATCCTATAGACCCATCTGCATCTGACAAGCTTCCTATCTGAAGGAATTAGAACCAGATCCCAAGTCTGGTTCTCGAGGAGAGAGTTATACTCCTCCTACATGGCGGCTTCCCAGAAGGAATTCATTGTTGCCTCTGTACAAGTCTGTAAATTTGAAGCTAGAACCATGTAACAATGCATGGGAATCACCGGTTCAATAGTTTTGAGTGAAAGAGGAGGATCCTCAAACTAATACCTCATCCTCCTTTGATATGTTGGATCCCGCACAAGATCTCCTAATGCCTGTAGGGTGGTCTGTGCCCACTTGGACATCTGTGGTGGCTCAACATCTACATGCTCAACATCTTACGAATCAAATTTGTAGCTCAGATATGAACCATGATCTAAGTGAGTAGTCTCATCATCATTGATGTCTAGTGTAGACAGTGGTACATAGGTCTCTGCATGTGGCTCCAATGGTGCATACAAGGGAGTTTCCTCAAACTAAACATTGCACTCAATGATGAGCCTGTCAATAGAGGGATCAAGTAATCTGTAACCCTTCACACCATATGCATATCCCACAAATATGCATGCGGTACTATGTGGATCTAATGCTTTCCTCTTTTCAGAGGGTACGTTGGTCCATGCACATGATCCATATATTCAGAAGCGGGTGACTTTTGGTTTGTTGCCACTCCATACCTCAAAAGAAGTTCGGTCCTTGACAAATATACAAGGATACATGTTCTAAATGTGGTTAGCATAGTTAAGTGCCTTGGCTGAAAGTTTGGGTGGTAGAGATATTACATGCAACATGCAAGTGGCCATCTCCTTGAGGGATCGAGTCTTCCTCTTGGCTACTCTGTTTTGTTGCAGAGTGTAAGCTATTGTGTGTTGCAACTATATACTTGCCTCTGGATAATGATGTTGGACATATTGGTTCACATAATCCCCCCCATTGTCTATGCAGAGGATTTTGATATTTCTCTTAGACTGAGTCTCTGCATGTGCTTTGAAGTCCTTGAGATGCTCAAAAACCTCAGACTTCTACCTGAGAAAATACACCCAAGTGTATCGTGAGAAATCATTAATAAATGTAAGAATGTACCTTGCTTTGCTGATGGATGGATGAGGAAAGGGTCCAATTAGATCACTGTGGATGAGCTCCAAAGAAGAGGAGGCTCTCTAGGCCTTCCCTTTCTCAAACTTCTCTTGAGGATGTTTGCTAAGAATGAATCCTTGACAAACTCCTTTTGAAAAGTGTATGTTGGGAAAGCTAGTGACCATATCATGTTTGCATAGTTGTTGCATGTATTTGAAGTTTAGATGGTCGAATTTCTCATGCCATAATATACTAGTATCATCAACATGCGTCAATACTAAAGAATAATCAAATTTAGCAATGAATTTACTGAAAGTATACAAACACAATTGATGGTTTACCTCACCAACAACAATCATGAAGTTATCATGCATATAAGATATGGTTACAAAATCAGGTGTGAGTTCCACCCTTTTTCCTGTACTAGAATTTTCTATTTGATAAATGGAGAGTAGATTCATGGAGAGTTTTGGAACATGTGAGATGTTCTCAAAAATTCTGTGTAGGAGTTCTACTCTCCCTTGGACAATGACCTCAACTGGGGTGTCATCTCCCATGAGTATGGGAGGACCCATGCATGTTGTAGAAATAAAAGATAAAGCATTCTCTATTGTTTCCATATGGTGGGATGTGCTTGAATCTAAGATCCATGCATCATGAGAAGAGTTAATGGCAATCAATGCATGCGAGTTACCTCATTTGGATTGATCTTCCAACTTCTCTTTGGAAGCTTCCAGAATGTGATCCCTGAGGTTGTTCTTTTGAAGAATCTGCACCATCTGATCAATCTACTTCTTCATGTATGTAGACTCAGGATGATAATCATGGTTGCAATAACCACATTTGGTATTCCCTTTCTTTCCTTTTCCACCTTTGGAGCCTGAGGAATCATCAAAGGGTTTGGAATACCCTTCCTTATTTAGCTTTGCATGCGCCTTTCCCTTGCCTTTCTGCTTGGACTTTGAGTTGGAAGTGTTGATGCTTTCATGCAAGACAAATGCATGCACATTGGGTCCCGTGATTATCCCCATTTTGATGAAATTATCTTGCTCATGCATGAAGGATTCAATAAACTGATCCAATGTCGAAATTTTCCAGGCCACTCCTGAAGTGAATCTGTTTGTATGAAATGATGAGACGAAAACAACATAATCCAGACCAAGTTTTGCTAAGATAGAAAGGATTAAATGACTTTGTTGAGTGGATTTGTCTATTCCACATCCCTTTAGATGAATGAGGAGGGACTTGAACTTCGTAAAGAAGTCCCGGATGTTGTCAAAATTCCTTAGATTTAAGGAATTTAACTTAACCTCATGCATATGGCCTCTCATTTCATCTTGTTTTCCAAAGAGGTCCTCCAACTTTGTCCAAATATCATTTGGTGTGGTACAAGCTTCAATGTGAAACAAAATCTTGGGGGACATAGACACACAAAGGAGGCCGTAAGTCTCATCCATGTGGTTGAGATACCTATTATTCTCGATAATAGAGGTTGGCTCAACCTATGTAGCCATGGTAATCTGGTACAAGCCTCTACATCTGAGTTGATGCAGATTTTTTTAGCTTCCATTGGAAGTAGTTATTAGGAGTGAGAAGTATTGTCGGCGAATAATCCATCTTTTCTGACTACATCTCCCTTCTGGACCTAAAAATAAGATACCTATGTGCCTTGCTCCTAGTAACCTGTGGGCTCTGATACCATGTAGAATTGTGGTGAAACCTACATGAAGAATATAACTAACAACAATTTGTACAAAGCTTGCAAATTAAGAGAAGGAGATAAGAGATGAGAGAAAATAATCAAGAATTGTATTCACTATATGAGTAAAATGGTAAAATACACATGATATACTCTACATGGCTAAGTGAAGTCGCCATAGTAGTGATATAGATATATCTAGACACTCATTGATAGAAACTAAAGTAATCTTCCACCTAGTACTAGTTAACTGATCCATGCAATCATCAGTTAACTGAGTCACACGTGTGTAAGTGAGAGAAACACATGCAACTATTGGTAATAAAACCGAGGGTGCCATGCATGGCCGACTTCCACTAGTCTAATTGAGTGTAACTAAGTGTAATTGACTATGAACTGAAGAGCAACACCCTATTTTGTATGGGAATATTCTCTAGAGAGAATATTCTCATACAAGGAAGCGTTCTCAACACTGGACTATCAACCTTAGTGTGTAATATCTCCAACAATTTGGCACGTGTGAAGGAACTGCAGTTGAAATCGAGCAAATGTGGAAATAATTATTTGAAGAAAGACAAACAACTCATCGAGTTGGTCTTGATGAATTTGATAACACCATTCGACGTGTTTGTTTCGACTTTCCGTACCAACTGGCAGGCATGCAAGGAAGATGGTAAGGATTACACTTTTTGTTTATTTGTTTCATATTAGGTTACACCAGATTTGCATTCTCTACCAGAAACATGATAACTCAATAATGATCACAAAGACATCACTATTACTTTTAAAATTTATAGATAAGAAGAGGAGGGTTCCTGTTTTTTCTCTCTATTCTATTCACAACAACCACTAGTGAAACTCACATACTTTTTTAACATATATCCCATATACAAAACAATTATAAACATGAAATAAAGTCATCAATTCCTTTCACACTAAATGCCATCTAATTCCTGTAAAAAACACATAAAGTCAAGGATAGACATTCAAAACTTTTAACCAATTCTTTCCACCAATGAAATGGAATATAGTAAGCAAATTTAACACATTTTAGGAATAATATTTACAAGGATAGTCTTACTTTTTCCATTGGATAATCAACACATAAAAATTACCAAACAACATAACATAACTAAAAATGTACTTGAAATATTGAATTTAATCCAACTGGAAACTCCAACCAACTCCTTTCTCTTCCTTATCTTTCCAACACTATTATGCCAATTGGTTTCCACCTAACCATACCCAAGGAATATTTATTTACCTAGGATCCCCAATCCATGTGGGATCACAATCAAAGACTTAGTACAATACCTCTATAATATGAATTAGTAGTTGGGTATCAATCTACTAGACTGCTCAAGCATGTCCGCATTGACCAGGGGCAATATCAACAATAATGCAACACTTCTTCACCAGTCACACTGTAGTTTTTCCAGTTTTATCTAACTCGCAGTTCCGATGACAACCGAAGAACATTCTTTGATGGATAGATAAACTACCCTAAACTTATTGAAGCCCCTCTTATTTATAGGCTTAACTAGCCTAGACACCTCATCACTTGCAAAATTAGGCAATTTATTTTATTTCCAAATTAAATATAATTCAACATACAGGTGAGTTTGATCCAGATTATTTTCGGCACGAAATGAGAGCGGAGATATACTAAAGAAACGCACAGAAATATCACGTATATCCAATAATATAACATAAATATATTAGATATGCAACCATAAACATAAAGATACAATAATACATGATTTCTATTAATAAAAGAAATGTACAGAGACTGTAAAAATACAGAGTGAAAGACTCGCTAGAATGGTGGCAACTTATCTCTGAGAAGACATGTGACGGCTACTTGCATTCGCAAGAAGATGATTACAATGAGGCTCTGAAGGCATTTTTACAATAAGAGGGAATGCCAAAAACCTTAGACATCCAAAAACCTAACCCTAGGAGATGAAGCACCAAAAGTCATGTGGGCCCCGTTTGGGTAAGTTATTACATCAACTTCCTGGGGTCGTAACTTTTGCATACGATCTTCGTTTTAGGCGTATGATAGCTCGTTGGAAAGGTATCATCGAGGAGATTCATTTTGGGGGCTCAATCATGCCTTCAACTATCATTGAGAACCTTGATCTCGAAAAACCTTTATTTAGGCCCCCAAAATGGCCCCGGAAGTTAAAACCTGCTAAAAATAGTAAATTGACAAAATTGCCAAAAAACTGTTTTGAGCCGGTCGAAAAAGGTGGGTGGCCACCGAGATCAACCTGGATCAATCCTCCATCCTTAGGAAGCAATGGTCTCCATTGCGTTGAGTTCTGGGGGGAGAGGGAAAAGCATTTGCTGCATCTGCATCTTGGTGAGTTGCTTGTATTGTTGGAGACGTCGCGCTGCTTAGTTTGTGGAAGTCTGTCATGAACCTGTTACAGCTGAGGCTGTTCAACAAGTCGAGCTACATGAGAGGAAAGTGTGCAGAAGGAATCTTTATGCTTTGTTGCAACCTTGTCGACCTGTTTCTGTTGGATAGAAGGTGCAGGGGGCGAGGCTATAGTGGTTGCAGTGTCCTTCTGTTCCCCTTTTGAACAGATTGTGAAGAAGTTGAATTTTACAGTATGAGATACTACCTTGCGAAACTTTTTAGGTGGAACAATAATTAGAACTACCTCTGGTATTCTGTAGAGATGACCCCCCAAAGTAACAATGACACTATAGGGTCGAGACTCATAAACAACATGGCGTCTCCACATATATGGTTGGCCCAAGAGAACATCACAGACATCCAGTGGGGTAACATCACATAATACCTCACCCTTGAAGGGTTGGATGCCGTATGACAATCGACACTGTTGGCTGACATGGAGATCTCATCCTTGCCGAATCCAACCGATGTTGTATGGCTGCAGGTGTGGTGTTGTTGACAATCCCAACTGTTTGACGACCTCTGTTGAGATGAGGTTTTTCTAGCTTCTACTATCCACAATAAAATGCAGCGGGGTCCCCTTCACCCACATTTGTGAATGAAAAAGGCGCTCCCCCTCTTCAGGATCTGTTGGTTCTTCTGGTTGAATTGTTGCGGTCGCGACAATAGCAGTGGGTTTTGTGTCAATGATCTGTCCTTTACCAGTATTTTCGGAATCAAATTCAGAATCAGGGTTCGTCTCCTTGTCTTTGATCTCGGCCACCAATGATTGTTTTGAGTGACATTCATCAGTGTTGTGCCAGGGGCTTTTGTGGAAATCACACCATTTTCCGGTGTCCTTCTTTGTCTTCCCGTTACCCTTCTTTTCATGTGTCTTGGAATATTTTTCGGGAGACTGTTTGTTAGGGTTGTCTTTGTCATACTTTGGTTGTTGCGGATTTGCAGACCCGAATTCCCGTTTGTTCTGGTGCTTAAATTTCTGCTCAATTTTACCAAGATATCGATAAACAACACCGAGTGATGAGATGTCCAGAAAATCCATTTCAGTCTGGATGTATCTGTATAGAGCCCCACGGTATTTCAGAACCAAATGTCCCTCAGAGACTTTGATACCCAGCTTGGTGCGCAAGGTATGGAAGGTATTGGTGAACTCCAGAATTGCTTGGCCCCTCTCTTCCCACAGTGTGGTCCATCTCATGTACTGGTCCTCATAGTTGCCAACAGGGTAATATTGTTCCTTTACCGCATCCACAAAAAAATCCCAAGTGGGATCAACCCCATATATTCCAGACTCCTTTGTGGAACTTTGCTCCCAATAAGTTTCCTACCAATATTTGACATGAGGGAGAGCTTTAAGGAGTGCGAAGGTGATCTTTTCTTTGTCGAAAAAATTGTGAACAAAGAAACAACCTTCTAGCAGAGTTAACCATTTTTCTAGGGCTTCTGCATCTATCTGTCCTTCAAATACAGGAATATAAAAATTAACTTGTACCTTGAAAGGCGAGGTACCTCCAAAGTGGCCACTTGATGAAGATGCACCTGATGTTATCGGCAGGTGTTTAAGGACGTGGGCAAAATTCTCCATCATTTCGTCCCTCTGTCGCGTGAGAGTTTGCTCAAGCAACAGATTGATAAGATCGTCTGCTCCGTCGTTTTTCTTTTCTTCCGCCATTGAGGGTTTCTTGGGTGTGCGAGAGCGATTGTCTTCAAGAGAGGGAAGCTTGAGACCCAACTTTCTATACTCGGACCTTGTCGGGGACATGCACTGGAAAAAATGATCAAGAGCAGCCTGCTCTGATACCACTGATTCAGATTATTTTCGGCACGAAATTGGAGCGGAGATATACTAAAGAAATGCACAGAGATATCGTGTATATCCAATAATATAACATAAATATATCATAGATGTAACCATAAACACAGAGATACAGTAATACATGATTTCTATTAATAAAATAAATGTACAGAGACTGTAAAAATACAGAGTGAAAGACTTGCTAGAATGGTGGTAGCTTATCTCTGAGAAGAGATGTGACGGCTACTCGCATTCACAAGAAGATGATTACAATGAGGCTCTGTAGGTCTTTTTACAATAAGAAGGAATGCCAAAAACCCTAGACATCCAAAAACCTAACCCTACGAGATGAAGCGCCAAAAGTCACGTGGGCCCCGTTTGGGTAAGTTAGTACATCAACTTCTCAGGGTCGTAACTTTTGCATACGATCTCCGTTTTAGGCGTATGATAGCTCATTGGAAAGGTATCATCGAGGAGATTCATTTTGGGGGCTCAATCATGTCTTTAACTATTACTAAGAACCTTGATCTCGAAAAAACTTCATTTAGGCTCTCAAAATGGCCCCGGAAGTTAAAACCTGCTAAAAATAGTAAATTGCCAAAATTGCCAGAAAATTGTTTTGAGCCAGTCGAAAAAGGTGGGTGGCCACCGAGATCCACCTGGATCAATCCTCCCTCCTTAGGAAGCAATGGTATCCATTGCGTTGAGTTCCCTGGGGAGAGGGAAAAGCATTTGCTAGATCTGCATCTTGGTGAACTGCTTGTATTGCTGGAGACGTCGCGCTGCTTAGTTTGTGAAAGTCTGTCATGAACCTGTTGAAGCTGAGGCTATTCAACAAGTCGAGCTACATGAGAGGAAGGTGTGCAGAAGGAATCTTTGTGTTTTTTTGCAACCTTGTCGACCTGTTTCTGTTGGATAGAAGGTGCAGGGGGCGAGGTTGTGGTGGTTGTAGTGTCCTTTTGTTCCCCTTTTGAACAGATTGTGAAGACGCTGAATTTTGCAGTATGAGATACTACCTTGCGACACTTTTTAGGTGGAACAATAGTTGGAACTACCTCTCGTATTTTGTAGAGATGACCCCCCAAAGTAACAATGACACTATGGGGTCGAGACTCATAAACAACATGACATCTCCACATATATGGTTGGCCCAAGAGAACATCACAGACATCCAGTGGGGCAACATCACATAATACGTCATCCTTGAAGGGTTGGATGCCGTATGACAATCGACATTGTTGGTTGACACGGAGATCGCGTCCTTGCCGAATCCACTCGATGTTGTATGGTTGCGGGTGTGGTGTTGTCGACAATCGCAACTATTTGACAACCTCTGTTGAGATGAGATTTTTCTGGCTTCCACTATCCACAATAAAATGCAGCGGGGTTCCCTTCACCCACATTTGTGAATGAAAAAGACGCTCCCCCTCTTCAGAATCTGTTGGTTCTTCTGGTTGAATTGCTGCGTTCGCGACAATAGCAGTGGGGTCTGCGTCAATGATCTGTCATTTACCCGTATTTTCAGAATCAGATTCAAAATCGAGGTTCAACTCCTTGTCTTTGATCTCGACCACCAATGACTGTTTTGAGCGACATTCATCGGTGTTGTGCCAGGGGCTTTTGTGGAAATCACACCATTTTCTGGTGTCCTTCTTTGTCTTCCCGTGACCCTTCTTTTCCTGTGTCTTGGACTGGTTTTCGGGAGACTATTTGTTAGGGCCGTCTTTGTCATACTTTGGTTGTTGTGGATTTGCAGATCCAAATTCCCGTTTGTTTTGGTGCTTAAATTTCTTCTCAATTTTAACAGCATATCGATAAGCAACATCGAGTGATGAGATGTCCAGAAAATCCATTTCAGTCTGGATTTATCTGTGTAGAGCCCCATGGTATTTCATAACCAAATGTCGCTCGGAGTCTTTGATACCCAGCTTGGTGCGCAAGTTATGGAAGGTATTGGTGAACTCCCGAACTGCTTGGCCCCTCTCTTACCGCAGTGGGGTCCATCTCATGTACTGGTCCTCATAGTTACCAACAGGGTAATACTATTCCTTTACCGCTTCCACAAAAAAATCCCAAGTGGGATCGACCCCATATATTCCAGACTCCTCTATGGAACTTTGCTCACAATAAGTTTCCCACCAATGTTTGACACGAGGGAGAGGTTTAAGGAGTGCGAAGGTGATCTTTTATTTGTCGGAAAAATTGTGAATAGAGAAATAACCATCTAGCAAAGTTAACCATTTTTCTAGGGCTTATGCATCTATCTGTCCTTCAAATACAGGAATATAAAAATTAACTTGTACCTTGAAAGGCGAGGTGCCTCCAAAGTGGCCGCTTGATGAAGATGCGTCTGATGTTATCGGCAGGCGTTTAAGGATGTGGGCAAAATTCTCCATCATTTCGTCCCTCTGTCACGTTAGAGCTTGCTCAAGCAACGGATTGATAGGATCGTCTGCTCCATCATTTTTTTTTTCTTCCACCATTGAAGGTTTATTGGGTGTGCGAGAGCGATTGTCTTCAAGAGAGACAAGCTCGAGACCCAACTTTCTATACATGGACCTCGTCGGGGACATGCACTGAAAAAAATGATCAAGAGCAACCTGCTCTGATACCAATGATTCGGATTATTTTCGGCACGAAATGAGAGCGGAGACATACTAAAGAAATGCACAGAGATATCGCGTATATCCAATAATATAACAGAAATATATCAGAGATGCTACCATAAACAAAGAGATACAGTAATACACAATTTATATTAATAAAAGAAATGTACAGAGACTGTAAAAATACATAGTGAAAGACACGGTAGAATGGTGGCAGCTTATGTCTGAGAAGACATGTGACGGCTACTTGCATTCACAAGAAGAAGATTACAATGAGGCTCTGAAGGCCTTTTTACAATAATAAGGAATGCCAAAAACCCTAGACATCCAAAAACCTAACCCTAGGAGATGAAGCGCCAAAAGTCATGTGGGCCCCGTTTGGGTAAATTAGTACATCAACTTCCCGGGGTCGTAAATTTTGCATACGATCTTCGTTTTAGACGTATGATAGCTCATTGGAAAGGTATCATTGAGGAGATTCATTTTGGGGGCTCAATCATGCCTTCAAATATCATTGAAAACCTCGATCTCGAAAAACCTTCATTTAAGTTCTCAAAATGGCCCCGGAAGTTAAAACCTGCTAAAATTAGTAAATTGCTAAAATTGCCAGAAAATTGTTTTGAGCCAGTCGAAAAAGGTGGGTGGCCATCGAGATCCATCTGGATCAATCCTCCCTCCTTAGGAAGCAATGGTGTCCATTGCGTTGAGCTCCCGGGGGAAACAGAAAAGCATTTCTGGATCTGCATCTTGGTGAGCTGCTTGTATTGCTGGAGATGTCGCGCTGCTTAGTTTGTGGAAGTCTGTCATGAATCTGTTGAAGATGAGGTTGTTCAACAAGTCGAACTAAATGAGAGGAAGGTGTGCAGAAGGAATCTTTGTATTTTGCTGCAACCTTGTCAACCTGCTTCTGTTGGATAGAAGGTGCAGGGGGCGAGGCTATAGCGGTTGCAGTGTCCTTTTGTTTCCCTTTTGAACAGATTGTGAAGAAGCTGAATTTTGCAGTAAAAGATACTACCTTGCAACACTTTTTAGGTGGAACAATAGTTGGAACTACCTCTAGTATTCTGTAGAGATGACCCCCCAAAGTAACACTGACACTACGGGGTCGACACTCATAAACACCATGGCGTCTCCACATATATGGTTGGCCCATGAGAACATCACAGACATCCAGTGGGGCAACACCACATAATACCTCATCCTTGAAGGGTTGGATGCCGTATTACTATCGACACTATTGGCTGACACTGAGATCTCGTCCTTGCCGAAGCCACCCAATGTTGTATTGCTGCGGGTGTGGTGTTGTCGACAATCCCAATTGTTTGACGACCTCTGCTGAGATGAAATTTTTATGGCTTCCACTATCCACAATAAAATGCAGCGGGGTCCCCTTCACCCACATTTGAGAATGAAAAGGGCGCTCCCCCTCTTTAGGATCTGTTGGTTCTTCTGGTTGAATTGTCGCGGTCGCGACAATAGAAGTGGAGTCTGCGTCAATGATCTGTCCTTTATCAGTATTTTCAGAATCAGATTCAGAATCAGGGTTCGGCTCCTTGTCTTTGATCTCGACCACCAATCACTATTTTGAGCGACATTCATCGGTGTTGTGCCAGGGGATTTTGTGGAAATCACACCATTTTCCAGTGTCCTTCTTTGTCTTCCCGTGTCCCTTCTTTTCCTGTGTCTTAGACTGGTTTTCTGGAGACTGTTTGCTAGGGCCGTCTTTGTCATACTTTGGTTGTTGCGGATTTGCAGACCCAAATTCCCATTTGTTCTGGTGCTTAAATTTCTACTCAATTTTAACAGTATATCGATAAACAACACCGTGTGATTAGATGTCCAGAAAATCCATTTCAGTCTGGATGTATCTGTGTAGAGCCCCACGGTATTTCAGAACCAAATGTCACTCGGAGTCTTTGATACCCAGCTTGGTGCGCAAGGTATGGAAGGTATTGGTGAACTCCGATACTGCTTGACCCTCTCTTGCCGCAGTGTGGTCCATCTCATGTACTGGTCCTCATAATTGCCAACATGGTAATACTGTTCCTTTACCGCATCCACAAAAAAATCCCAAGTGGGATCGACCCCATATATTCCAGACTCCTCTGTGGAACTTTGCTCCCAGTAAGTTTCCCACCAATGTTTGACATGAGGGAAATCTTTAAAGAGTGCGAAGGTGATCTTTTCTTTGCCGGAAAAATACTGAACAGAGAAATAACCTTCTAGCAGAGTTAACCATTTTTTTAGGGCTTTTGCATCTATCTGTCTTTCAAATATAGGAATATCAAAATTAACTTGTACCTTGAAAAACAAGGTGCCTCCAAAGTGGTCTCTTGATGAAGATGCGCCTGATGTTATCGGCAGGCGTTTAAGGATGTGGGAAAAATTCTCCATCATTTCGTCCCTCTATCGCGTGAGAGCTTGCTGAAGCAACAGATTGATAGGATCGTTTGCTCCATCGTTTTTATTTTCTTCCACCATTGAGGGTTTCTTGGGTGTGCGAAAGCGATTGTCTTCAAGAGAGACAAGCTCGAGACCCAACTTGCTATATTCGGACCTCGTCGGGGACATGCACTGAAAAAAACGATCAAGAGCAGCCTGCTCTAATACCACTGATCCAGATTATTTTCGGCATGAAATGAGAGCGGAGATATACTAAAGAAATGCACAGAGATATCGTGTATATCCAATAATATAACAGAAATATATCAGAGATGCAACCATAAACATAGAGATACAGTAATACATGATTTCTATTAATAAAAGAAATGTACAGAGATTGTAAAAATACAGAGTGAAAGACTCACTAGAATGGTGGTAGCTTATCTCTGAGAAGAGATGTGACGGCTACTCACATTCGCAAGAAGATGATTACAATGAGGCTCTGAAGGCCTTTTTACAATAAGAAGGAATGCCAAAAACCCTAGACATCCAAAAACCTAACCCTAGGATATGAAGCGCCAAAAGTTATGTGGGCCCAGTTTGGGTAAGTTAGTACATCAACTTCCCAGGGTCGTAACTTTTGCATACGATCTCCGTTTTAGGTGTATGATAGCTCGTTGGAAAGGTATCATCGAAGAGATTCATTTTGGGGGCTCAATTATGCATTCGACCATTATTCAAAATCTTGATTTCGAAAAACCTTCATTTAGGCCCCCAAAATGGCCCCGGAAGTTAAAACCTGCTAAAAATAGTAAATTGTCAAAATTGTTAGAAAACTGTTTTGAGCTGGTTGGAAAAGGTGGGTGGCCACCAAGATCCACCTGGATCAATCCTCCCTCCTTAGGAAGCAATGGTATCCATTGCGTTGAGTTCCCGGGGGAGAGGGAAAAGCATTTGCTGGATCTGCATCTTGGTGAGCTGCTTGTATTGCTGGAGACGTCGCGCTGCTTAGTTTGTGGAAGTTTGTCATGAACCTGTTGAAGTTGAGGTTGTTCAACAAGTCGAGCTACATGAGAGGAAGGTGTGCAGAAGGAATCTTTGTGTTTTGCTGCAACCTTGTCGACCTGCTTCTGCTGGATAGAAGGTGCAGGGGGCGAGGCTGTAGTGGTTGCAATGTCCTTCTGTTCCTCTTTTGAACAAATTGTGAAGAAGCTGAATTTTACACTATGAGATACTACCTTGCGACACTTTTTAGGTGGAACAATAGTTGGAACTACCTCTGGTATTCTGTAGAGATGACCCCCCAAAGTAACAATGACACTACGGGGTCGAGACTCATAAACAACATGGCGTCTCCACATATATGGTTGGCCTAAGAGAACATCACAGACATCTAGTGGGGCAACATCGCATAATACCTCATCCTTGAAGGGTTGGATGTCGTATGATAATCGACACTGTTGGCTGACACAGAGATCTAGTCCTTGCCGAAGCCACTCGTTGTTGTAAGGCTGTAGGTGTGGTGTTGTCGACAATCCCAATTGTTTGACGACCTCTGCTGAGAAGAGGTTTTTCTGGCTTCCACTATCCACAATAAAATGCAACGAGGTCCTCTTCACCCACATCTATGAATGAAAAAGTTGCTCCCCCTCTTCAGGATCTATTGGTTCTTCTGGTTGAATTGCTGCGGTCGCGACAATAACAATGGGGTCTACGTCAATGATCTGTCCTTTACTAGTATTTTCAGAATCAGATTCAGAATCAGGGTTCGGCTCCTTGTCTTTGATCTCGGCCACCAATGACTGTTTTAAGCGACATTCATCGGTGTTGTGCCAGGGGATTTTGTGGAAATCACACCATTTTCTGGTGTCCTTCTTTGTCTTCCCGTGACCCTTCTTTTCCTGTGTCTTGGACTGGTTTTTGGGAGACTGTTTGTTACGACAGTCTTTGTCATACTTTGGTTGTTGCGGATTTGCAGACCCAAATTCCTATTTGTTCTGGTGCTTAAATTTCTGCTCAATTTTAACAACATATCGATATGCAGCACCGAGTGATGAGATGTCCAGAAAATCCATTTCAGTCTGGATGTATCTGTGTAGAGCCCCATGGTATTTCAGAACCAAATGTCGCTCGGAGTCTTTGATACCCATCTTGGTGCGCAAGGTATGGAAGGTATTGGTGAACTCCGGAACTGGTTGGCCCCTCTCTTGCTGCAGTGTGGTCCATCTCATGTACTGGTCCTCATAGTTTCCAACAGGGTAATATTGTTCCTTTACCGCATCCACAAAAAAATCTCAAGTGGGATTGGCCCCATATATTCCAGACTCCTCCGTGGAACTTTGCTCCCAATAAGTTTCCCACCAATGTTTGACATGAGGGAGAGGTTTAAGGAGTGCGAAGGTCATCTTTTCTTTGTCGGAAAATTTTTGAACAGAGAAATAACCCTCTAGCAGAGTTAACCATTTTTCTAGGGCTTCTGCATCTATTTGTCCTTCAAATATAGGAATATCAAAATTAACTTGTACCTTGAAAGGTGATGTGCCTCCAAAGCAGCCACTTGATGAAGATGCGCCTGATGTTATCGATAGGCGTTTAAGGATGTGGGCAAAATTCTCCATCATTTCATCCCTCTGTCGCGTGAGAGCTTGCTCAAGCAACAGATTGATAGGATCGTCTGCTCCGTCGTTTTTCTTTTCTTCCACCATTGAGGGTTTCTTGGGTGTGTGAGAGGGATTGTCTTCAAGAGAGACAATATCGAGACCCAACTTGCTATACTTGGACCTCGTCGGGGACATGCACTGAAAAAAATGATCAAGAGCAGCCTGCTCTGATACCACTGATCCAGATTATTTTCAGCACAAAATGAGAGCGGAGATATACTAAAAAAATGCATAGAGATATCGCGTATATCCAATAATATAACATAAATATATTGGAGATGCAACCATAAACACAGAGATACAATAATACATGATTTCTATTAATAGAAAAAATGTACAGAGACTGTAAAAATACAGTGAAAGACTCGCTAGAATGGTGGCAACTTATCTCTGAGAAGAGATGTGACGGCTACTCGCATTCGCAAGAAGATGATTACAATGAGGATCTGAAGACATTTTTACAATAAGAAGGAATTCCAAAAACTCTAGACATCCAAAAACCTAACCCTAGGAGATGAAGCGCCAAAAGTCATGTGAGCCCCGTTTGGGTAAGTTAGTACATCAACTTCCTAGGGTCGTAACTTTTGCATACGATCTCCGTTTTAAGCGTATGATAGCTTGTTGGAAAGGTATCGTCGAGAAGATTCATTTTTGGGGCTCAATTATTCTTTTGGATATCATTGAGAACCTCGATCTCGAAAAACCTTCATTTAGGCCCTCAAAATGGCCCCGGAAGTTAAAACCTGCTAAAAATAGTAAATTGCCAAAATTGCCAGAAAACTGTTTTGAGCCAATCGAAAAAGGTGGGTGGCCACCAAGATCCGCCTGGATGAATCCTCCATCCTTAGGAAGCAATGGTCTCCATTGCGTTGAGTTCCCGGGGGAGAGGGAAAAATATTTGCTGGATCTGCATCTTGGTGAGCTGCTTGTATTGCTGAAGACATCGCGCTGCTTAGTTTGTGGAAGTCTGTCATGAACCTGTTGAAGCTGAGGCTGTTCAACAAGTCAAGCTACATGAGAGGAAGGTGTGCGGAAGGAATATTTGTGCTTTGCTGCAACCTTGTCGACTTGCTTCTGTTGGATAGAAGGTGTAGGGGGCGAGGTTGTAGTGGTTACAGTGTCCTTCTGTTCCCCTTTTGAACAGATTGTATCTTCCACTATCAAATCAATGCAACATATAGAGACCAAAATAATGTGGGTTGTCTCTCCATTATCATTTTGTTAAGTGACACATAATTAGGTGCGTTAGGTTTAATTGTGTCTTGGACAACATGCTCCATGCCTATCTCTATGTTGACCTCATCGAACAAATTATATGACAATGTGGCATCCTCAACATTTGTGAGTAACAAATGCATCATCCGATTTAATAAACATTGCCCTTCCAGAACACAAATCTAAAGAAATTTAATAGGGTCCTTCCCTTCCTTCTTATTAGTCTAACCATTCAACATAACTGTGCAACTTGTCTTCTCCCTTGATTTCTTCAACTTCAATCTAGGGATACATTTTATTTTTATTTTTTTTCAATTTGAATAATTGCCCCCTTTTAATTGATTGTAAGTAGGGGATTTTTATCCAGGGCCAACAATTTTGAAACAACATCAAACATTGTGTGGTAGAAGGGGTTATTTTTGGCGATGCAAAGGGCATGTAACACCACAAGAGATGCATGTACACAATCTTGCTTGATTCTTCCTTTTCCACTTTTCAAAGATAGAATGAATGGAAAGTTTTGCCGCAGGATTTGTCACTGGAGAAAAGAATATTCACCTGGTAGTAGGAGCAAGAACATGGTCTATAGAAGCATTATAGGCCATTTCACTCTACATTCCCTCTGGGGAAAGCTGTATATTTGGTTTCTTTTCTACTCCAGCTACTGCAAGCCCCATTAATAGAGCTTGTTTTTCTAGTTTTTTTTGTCGAACTGCATCAAGAGCATGCTTAGATTTTGATTTAATGTTTGGGGCGTCAGGGATTCTTTCTAGGTGGTATTTTTAGATGGTGAATATCTCCTGATAAAACTCGTAGGCATATGATGCATTGACCTTCCCACATTGCCTAAGAAAGCTCCCTGTATGCTTGAAAACCATCTTAGTATTTCAGTATTTTGGTAGAAGGAAAACTAAAACCTAGGGAAAAATATTTTGGGTATTTGAAAAAAAAATCAGATGTTGAAACTTAAAATATTGCATAAATCTAGTTTTTAGTTTTTAATTTGTGAACATAATGTATTCTTTTTGCAGAAATTTGTATAAAAAAACAACAAATTTAGACCTGGGATTTTGATGTTTTCCACAATAAACTGTGTAGAATTAAACTAGAGAATCCAAGAAAATATATTTGACACAAATAAATTGTCACTTTCTCCTCTGCTGACTAAATGGATGGTATTGATTTGGATGAAATCAATCACCTAAAAATGAAAAATGAGGCCCAAAATTTGTTCTCAAAGTGAAGATGTCGCTTGTATGGCCCCTTTTTTGGAAACACTTGGGAAAATCTCGGTCAACTCATGGGTTTTTCATTTGTTGGATATGAAAAAATATATTTGATATAGTAGGATACGACAAAAATGTTGCTAAGGCATGGATTATAAATCTAGACCTTATTATCTAGTAGTGTTTCAAGAGTTTGAGCAATCATCACTGAGTTGGTTAGGGTTTGTGTTTCTCCAAATTATTCATTAGTTTTGAAACAATAATTGTTTGGTAAAATTTCATGTGGGGAAGGATGCTACAACTCCACTATTGGAATCCAAAGCGGTTGACTTGGTGAAGGATGTATTTGCTTCAACTACCTAAAGACACATATATAATGTCTTGCTTCTATCTCATTCATTTTTATTTGAAATTGATTTTCCAAGAAATCTTGTGGGAATATTTGTAATCTGTCATATTGAAATTGAGTAGTTTTTTATTTTATACTTTGTTGCAATTCAAGAATATTTTGTTTTCTTCAGACAAGGTTGCCATATGATTCGAGGTGATGGACTGGAAATAGTAGTTGTCAATGCATAAGGTGTCCAATGAGAGTTCTTGGAGTTGTGTTGTGATTGATCCAATGACATTATTAAATAATATGGCACGCTTGATCTGCTGGAATTCCAACATTGGGTGCATAAAAATTGGAAAGACTTTGATTATTGTCCATTTGTGCCAAGTTGAAGTTGGAAGCCAAATAATAACTGACATCATGCTTTGTTTGGAAAGTATCTAAAAGATGAATTTTCAATATTTTGAATTTGAAAGATTTACATTATTTCAATGGTTGTTTTAAATCTTTTATGTAAATGTTTATTTAGTCTCCTTGAATTGGAGAAGGGATTGCTATTCCGAGACTTCTTATTTTTACAAGTCATTGAGAGTGAATACATTTCAGGATTTTGGTGTAGGGATTCAATAACTAATTGATTGATTGAGGATGCACTTAACGTGTGCAGATGGGTTTGAGTTTATGGTACACATGTTGGGTATGTCTTATATTATTTGCACGACTAGATGTAGTGTTTGCATTGCGTCAGGCACGTGGGGGGGGGTGTTATAGCAAAAATTGACACATAAATTGCATTTCTGATATGGCCTAGCCCTTTTCCCTAGCTTGCTAACTTAAATCCCATCCTCCTTCACCAAACTCATCTAAACAACAACATTTTTGTTGGAATTTGTGTGTCACCCATGTGAAAACTACGGATGTCCACTCCTTGCTAGTTTGCAACTAGTGGATTCCCTCAAAACATATGAAAAAATAAAATATTCGACATTTTCGGGCGAAATTTTCTGTTGGGATCGTTCCCAAACTTCCCTTGGCCCGTACACAACAAAATAAAACCACCTCAACCCCTTGAGGATTGTACAAAGACACATTTGAGGGCATGGATGAGGGGGACAACCTAGGTGCAAGATTATGCTGATGAATTTGCAAGCTTCCCTATTTTCCTTGATCCTCTGAGTAACATCCCCTTGATCTAGAACTTGTTTTCCAACATTCCTTCCTCTCCCATATGTGGTTGTAGGGTGTGTTCCTATCTCTTCTCAGTCATCCGAGGAAGAGCCATTGTGTTGATTTGATGCTTTAAGGACCAGTGGAGGAACCTGGGTGATTGGCTTCGAGGCATTGCCAACAGTTAGAGTCAGGTTGTAACTACCCACTTTCACCGTTTTCAATAAAAGAGTTCTCTTTCCCTCCATACATGTGTAAATTGATTCAATTTGTTGATATATTTTAGTTTTCTTCATATACTTGAATTATTGCACATTGTATGTACGATTTGAATTCATAACTACCTTGTTGCATCATATACTTAGTATTCTTTTGCAGGTTGATACCAGTGGAGATCAAGAGAAAAATAAAAGGCGGAAAGTGAGGATTGACATCAAACGTAGGATAGAAGGTGTGATGTCTCTCCTTCTCTCCTCAAAGTAGTTATTTTCTTATAACATTGTTGTGTGTGAGGGTAGGTTCTGTCTTTTACATATGGTCTCGCTCTGTTCTGACATGACCCAAGGTCGCATGGGAAAAATCCTGTAATAGAATTGGCGACCATACTGGGGATCTCTTCTCCTAGTTTGGGTCGGTCTTAGGGTGTCACATGTTGTCTTTGATTTCTGTAACTTGTCCTGTTTTCTAGGCTTTCTTTTCAAAGCATTTTCCATCTAGAAACGTTGTCCAAAGTTTATGGAAGCCTCCTTTTGGATTGGCCTTTCATTTTTCAAGTTTTACTGGTGCATCCATGCTTTGTCCCTTTATGAGTTGCAGATATCCACGATTTTCCCTTGTATGACCTGCGGATGTTCGCGAATCCTAGTGTACATAGTTGCAGATCTCTATAAGAAACTTGATTTTTGAGCCTTTCTCTCAGTTTGGAGGATCCGGTTTGGTTCTTTAGTACAATCTGAGCCTGGTGAGTTTTCTTTTTCCTTTAATTGTTGTGTTAAGTCTCTAAAAACTTTGAAATCATCTAAAAGATCTTGCTTTTGGGTAGGTGAGTCTTTTGGTTGTAAGGTTCTTTAGGTGGGTCGAAAGGTCAGTCATGTGTGGCTGGGCTAAGTTTCCAGTTTGATTGTTGTGTTTTAGTGATTATTGACTATTTTCTTTCTTCGTCTTTACCTTCTTCCCTTTGTTCATAAAAGAAAAAGGAAAATCACATATCATTCACATTTCATTTCTTTTAGTAACATAAAAGACAAAACTACTTGTTTGCTGGTCATTCTTCTCTGGTTACCTTGTCTCTGAACTTTTCAAGAAAATAATTTTCTTGCTAGCACGCAGGTCTTTAGGCATGTTGCATGCTTTGGAAAAAAGAAAAAGAAAACGAAAAAACCTAGTTTTTTTTTCTAGTTAGGTCTCTTTTGTTCTTTGCATTGTTATTTGAAAGAGAAAAAGATACTAGCATAGGAAAAATTTCCATTGCATGGTTTGAAGGATTGGTCATGCATTTTTTTTTTGAAACTCTTTTTCATCGAAGAATTAGTGTAAACTTTTCTTTGCCAAATTTCTTATAAGTTTCATTTTTTGCAAGAGTCTCAAACAACATCTGTTTCACTCCATACCCTTTGAATAAAAACAAATGCTAAAATGAACGTGAGGGTTAGGTTCCTCATCCTCGTCCTTGGGGAGGGAGCCTTACAATATTTTGCCTAGGTCTCATGATCTTGTTGTTCCTCCATTCAGAGTATTGGGATATGATGTCTTCAAAGATACCGACCTAACCATAGCCGACCATAAGTCAACTATCAAACACGGTTAGGAGCAAGCCGCTTGAGAGGTCTCTCAGGTGATGAAACAAATCAAGTCAGGGGTCCTTAGAGTAGGATGTAGCTCCCTCTTTCCTTCATAATGAAAGTACTATCAACTAATATGCTTGGCCTCGGGGGAAGGGACAAAAAGCATTCCCTTAAAAGGTTGGTAGAATTAGACAAGCCAGATGTGATTTTCATTCAGGAACTAATGGGTCCTAGTATCCCAATCATTATTGAGTTGGATAAGATATTCATGGGTTAGAAATTTTTGGGGAATGATGAAATGGTCTCTTCGTTGGTTTGCTAATGGGATTCAATGACAATTGTTTCCTTTGTAATTTCTCTACCATCTGGATTTTTCACAAAATTGTACAGTAAATCCTTGGACCTCTCATTCTCTTGGCTGAATATCTATCGACCCTATGTGGATCAACAGAAATTCTGGAACCATGTATTGGGTTTATCTTGTATTCAATCACATTCCTTAATTATTGGAGGTGATTTGAATCTCACCTTGAGCCGGGAGTAAATTCAGGGTTCCACTTCTAGGGAGGATGTCTTAGCTAATTTTTTACTTAACAAATTTGAAATGGCGGGTCTTGTTGATGTAGAACCAATAGTTCTATTTCCCACCTCGAGTAACAAAAGAAGAGAGATAGAGGGGATCACAAAGAGATTGGATCATTTTATTTATTAAACATAGTCTTATTCAGAATGCAAGATTTGTACTTGTGCAAATCCCACTACAAGATCCCCAAATCTTATGTAACTATGGAAGAAACTAACACTGTCACCTTAGTAGGATCTTCCCTCATTTTAGTGATGGAAGAGGTCCACCACAAGGGAGGCTTCCCTGGTGACCTCAAGGAATCAAATAGCAAGTTTAGTAGCCAAGCCTACCACCCCCTATCTTGATCACCGATTTGTTGGTCTAGGTATGGGAAAGAGAAGAGGTTGAAGGTGATTTTTGTACCTGCCCAGGACAAGAACATTTTGTAGCATATATACAACAACTACCAAGCTAAGGTATGCAAAATTAACCTCTTTAGACACTAGACAAGGTATATTGCAATGGTTGTTATAGATTTGCATCAGTAAACAATTGTATGACAACAATAAATGATTTGTAACAACAACACTAATTAGTGCTAAAAAATACCGCAATTGACCATGAAAAATAAGCATATAACCAATAGAATGTTATCTAATTGTTAGATGAAATTTCCGAGTGATTTAAGACACCTTTAGATGGGTGTATGCAATAAATAAGTGTGGTTTTAGATGGATATAGAAATTTTTTATAACAACAGTAAATAAGTAAGTTTGCTAGAATTAGAGTTAGTAGAGTTGGTAGAATATTTGAGACATTTGAAAGAAGGTTTTTATCAATTGCTTTCACCATAAGGGTCACTTACATATTAGTTCCATTCTAGGGCTATGGAGTCTCAAATGCATCCAAGCTTGAAGGTTGATCTACTTGAAATCAATAGGTAGAGTCCAAACCCTAATTTGCAAGCACATTTGGGCCTCAGGATTTATAATTTGAGGAGAAGGACGTCTAGGGTGCAAGCACTTTTGGGCCCTAGATATCATTTCTCCCTTCTTGTAGCTTCATCTAGGTCAAAGATCAATTCTCTAGGGATAAAATCCCAAAGTTCTAGCACTTTAGGGCTTTAGGGTTCTAACCCTAGCAAGGACAATTCACAAATTTTGAACAAGTAAAACTTTGTGAGAGGAAGAAGAACTTATCTTCTTCTCTTAGGGTTTCAATAAAACAAGACTTCTTGCAATGAAATAACAATTTCACCATAAACATAAAAAACGTAATATATAATTGCAGAAATTTACTTATTGCATCCAAGAAACCATGAACAATTAAGCCTAATTGCAAAAATATCTATTCAAAATCAACAAATCATCCACAAGAGATCCTTTCCAAGCATAGTGCATGAGAGAGAAAGACTAGTAACACCAAAAGGGCGAAAATTTTAGAAGTTGTAATCCCAAAAGGGTGAAAAATTTAGAAGTTGTAACCCCATAATAGTGAGGAGATGATCAGGAAATGAAAGAGGTATCACTAGCCTTCTTATATGTGGCTAGCACTACACCTTTGTCCACATAACATTACAAAATTTTGAATTAAGTGGGCTCAACCCCTCATTTAACCTTTACAAACAAAGATAAATGCAAAATACATCACAATAGACCACACATGTGAGACTTCAATCCCTCTTGGGAAAGAGGGATGTAACGTCCCTTACCACACCAAGTTGTGTCGGGTTAATTAACCCATGTGCGCTAATTTACCCAGAGACCCATTGAGTCCTGTTACCACCTTACCCCTGCTTTGAAACAACCAAACTGTAACAATCCCAACACACCACTGAGAAATGTCGTAGTAGGAGCACACTGTGTGGGCTCTACTTTAAGTTCATTTCGCACAATATAACTTGTAGTAGTGCGCTCGACCCAAGCCCGAGTCACACCACACCTCTTATAACAACATAAACAACAATTTCTTTCAATACCACCTTAAGCAGCAGAAATAACTTCAAATATGTGCGCACCACTTGCGCGCACTATCATATTGTTCCCACATCACAACCAAAAATTCCAACTTAATAGAATACACAGGTTACCACCTTACACACTCGACCACTCAATCCTCTTCTTATCGGCTCATAACCAACATCACCAGGTTAACATAACAGGCTAAACTAACCATATTAGTTATATCCATGCATATCTACAAATACAAACTATATGCAACATACTCACATGTGTAAGCATCATTAAACATGGTAACAACAAATACTTGTGTGCAACGACATACAAGAATTTAACCCAAATCAACCAAAATAAGCAAGAACACATTAGACAAGACAAGCACATAAATAACACTTATCTTTTATGAAAAACACCAACTGCGACCTTGACTTAGACGTTCCTCCCAACCATAGACATCGTTTCTCATAAAATTTCGATGACAGGTCACCCTCGAGTTGGGGCTCAACTCCACCAGGGAAAAAGGGTTATCGACCACAAACTATGTCCCGAACTCATCATAATTTCCCAGTCCTAAGTGCCCATTGCTGCACTAGCACAAAATTCCTCATTCCCCACACAACTATCACACCCAAGGAAGTGTGCCCCTTCTCTGCTCACCGGTTCTTCGACTGCACAACTTCCTTTCCAAGGGTTACTAGCGACATACTAGACAAGAAGTCTTCGAGCCCCGTGACTAGTGCCCAACGCACTAGGGAAAAATTCTCAACAGAACCCTCGCCTAGGGAGTATGTTCACGGGTATGGAAACCACTCCACAACAACCAGTCTCTCACACAGAGAGCCTGCTCATAGTCTACCAACTCGACTCTTTGACAATGAAACTATGGATACAACCCCACAACTTACTACAAGCTTCTCTAGCAGATAAGGTAATAATCATATTTTCCCATACAGTCCGACCCCCCTCCGCTCACAAGAGCCAACAACATCAATAATAATACCCTCCCCCCAAAATACACTGAGGCTAACAATATATATTGCATGCCTTCAACTTGACACTTGTCACCTCCAAAAACAACTTTAAACCACTTGGTGACCCGTTCCCTACCCTTGGGAACTTAGGATAAACATATTCTCATTACCATTTTCCAGAAAATATTATAAAATATTCCCTAAGACTTACGACTCACCCCCTTTTTCCTTTTTTTGGTGGAGTAGGTCCCCCCATCTCTTTTCCATCCGAGTCAATCAACATCCAGCGATGTAATATTATATTAATATTCATGATTGTATTTACATGGATAGGCGCACTAGCCTATCTGTGCTCAGGCTCACCGACCTCATAATCATATAGGCTTCCGCACCTCAAAACATACATATTCATTTTCGTGCACTAAACCAAGTGCACACGAAACAGTGCAATGTGCACACTTACCCAAGTGCGCGCAACACATAGACTGTGCGCACTTTGTCGTTGTTAACAATTTTCTGTGCTTTGCCCTGATGCACGCAACACCCCAAAACCAGGTGTCCTTGGCTCACCATCCTAATGTTCATTGCATTTATACTTGGTACCAATTGGCTCACCAACCTATATGTACAATTACAAATGGTTCCAGATCATGGACACTACAATCCCCTCCCCCTTATTTATGCATTGTCCTCAGTGCGTTGTATATACATACAAAATTTTCAAACATCATAAAAAAGATGAGGATACTCTACTCACATAACATCCTCACGTTCCCAGGTTGCATCCTCAAGACCGTAGCAGGTTCACTAGACCTTTACCAACTCCATGAATAGATTCCAGAGCTACTTGACCTTCCGATCCAATATGCAAACCGATCACACTCAAAATACGCCTTCTGGCTCCACCTGAATCACATTCCAATCAATGACATGATTAGCATCAAGTGCATATTGCTTAATAAATGACACATGGAAAACATTATGAATGCATAAGGATGCAGGAAATGCAAGCATATAAGCGATAGGACCAGTCCTTTCAATAATTTGAAATGGCCCACAATAATGTGTTGCTAATTTAGAACACTTTCCCAAATTTAGGGAACTGCGCCTAGCCTTCACTTTCAAAAACACATGGTCACCCACTCCAAATTCCTTGTGATTTCTACCTTTATTTTCACATCTTTTCTGTCTATCTTGAGCAACCTTTAAATTCTGCCTTATCTTTACCTTCTGCTCCATTTTCTGGAGCAAATCCGACCCAACTACTACACGATATGCAAGGTTATCCCAACTTATAGGCGTGTTGAATTTTCTACCACAAAGTGCTTCAAAGAGGTTCATATTTAAGGATGCATGATACCCATTGTTGTAAGAAAACTCTACCAAATAAATGTAATCTTCCAACTTGGATGGTTTTTCCATCACATACATCCTCAACATGTCTTCAATCACCCTATTTACCCTCTCAGTCTGACCATCCGTCTCAGAGTGATATGTTGTGCTGAAATTCAGACATGTTCCAAATCCCTTGAATAAACCTTTCAAGAAGCTTGAGGTGAACTTGGAATCTCTGTCACATACAATTGTCTTAGGAACACCATGCAACTTATCAACTTAGCGCATGTATATCTCAACAATGTTGATCGCCTTGTGTGTTGACTTTACTAGAATAAAATGGGCATCTTTAGTAAGCTTGTCCACCACCACCATAATAGAATCATGTTGCTTAATAGTCCTAGGCAACTTAGTTATGAAATCCATAGTAAAAAATTCCCACTTACACTCAAGAATGGGCAAGGGCTACAATAGACGAGCCGAATGTTATTACTCAGCCTTGACCTTCTGACATTCAAGACATTTCACAATAAAATCCGCAAATTCCTTTTTCATTCCTGGCCAAAAGTATTGCTTCTTGACCACAACAATGGTCTTTTGGTAACCTTGATGTCCAGCATAAGGAACCTTATGCATCTTCGACAAAATCAGACTCTTAAACTCTTGATCGTTTGGCACATAGACTCTGTGTCTATACACGAGGATCCCATCCTCTCTTAACTCATAACCTTCAAACTTTGTTGTAAAGTCGCACTTATATCCATATAACGCAGAACTAATTTGGAAAATTCCAAAATTTGGTCGCACAATTCTGTCAGGTACATGCTAACAGTCGTAGCATACATTTCATGCACCCTCCTGCTGAGTACGTCAACCACTTTGTTCTCTTTTCCTCTGATATGCCTTATGTCAAAGTCATAATCACTGCGGAACTCTAACCCACTGATTTTTTTGGCATTCAAACTTGGTTGTCCAAACAAATACTTCAGACTGCAATGGTCTGTTCTCAACTCAAATCTCTTTCCCATGAGATAATTCTGCCACATCTTCAAGGCATGCACTGTAGTTGCCAACTCTAAATCACGCGTGGCATAAAGTATTTCATGCTCTTTCAAATTCCTTGATTCAAATAACACCACATGCCCCTTCTAACACATGACTCCACCGAGTCCTTCCTTGCATGCATCCGTGAGCATAACAAAGTCTTCATCTGGATCAACAATTCTTAAAATCGGTGCAATTGTTAACAAAATCTTCAAGTGCTGAAAACTCCTTGCACAATCTGGAGTCCATTCAAATCATGCACCTTTCTTCTGAAGGGAAGTAGTTGGATGTGCAATATGTGAGAATCCTTCTATAAACCTTCTATAGTAGCATGCCAATCCCATAAATGATGTCACTTCTGCAACATTGATTGGTGTTGTCCATTCCTTAATGTATTTTATCTTCACTGTGTCCACAACTATTCCTTCTAAAATAATATGACCCAAATAATGAATTTGTCGCTGATAAAATGAACACTTGCTCAACTTTGCATAAAGTTGATGCTCCCTCAACACCTGCAACACCATCCTCAAGTGATGCTCATGCTATTCCTCAAAATTTGAGTAAATAAGAATGTCATACAGAAATACAATGACAAACTGATCCAAGTAACTTTTGAAAACTCCATTCATTAAACACACGAAGACAACTGGTGCATTTGACAATCCAAAAGGTACCACTATAAAATCATAATGACCATACCTTGTTCTGAAGGCAGTCTTACTAATGTTTTCCTCTTTTATTCTTACCTGGTGATAACCAGTTCTGAGATCTATATTGGAAAATATCCTTGCGCCCCTTAGCTGATCAAACAAGTCATCTATCCTTGGAAAATGATACTTATTCTTCATTGTTACCTTATTCAACTGCTTGAAGTTGACACAAAGTCTCAACGTATCATCCTTCTTCGTTGTGAACAAAACTGGTGCACCCTAAGGTGACACACTTGGGCGTATATACCCCTTCTTCAGAAGCTCTTCAAGTTGCATATGCAACTCCTTCATCTCTGGCGTACTCATCCTGTAAGGAGTCTTGGATGCGCTGCTCCAAACATCTGATTAATAGAGAAGTAAATATCTCTTTCGGAGGAAATCTCGATATTTCTTTAAAGACACCCTCAAACTCTTTTAGTGCTGTGTAGTCCTCCACACTCAACACTTTATCCTTAGGTTCCTCTTTCATGTGCGCTGTGAATACTTGACACCCTTTTCGATAACTTTTCTTCAACTTTGAAGCTGAAACTTCTATGATAGTCACAACTCTTGGAATTCCTTGAACCGATCTCAAATTTCCTTTCTCATCCAGTCAAGTAAATGCCTTATTATAACAATCCAGGAAATCATGGCGCTCATCCAACCAATCCATACCAATGAGGTAATCATACAAGCCCAAAGGTATGATATTCAAATCAGCCTTTGTGCATAGTCCATTCATCTCCAATAGCATGCCTTAACCATCTCATTGATCTTCCTTTTTTCTCCTGTAGATAACTGCACCAACCAAGATTTTCCAAGATTGCTTCTTAACAAATGAAATCTTTCCACCATCTTAAGATCTAGATAACTATGTCTAGCTCTAGATAACTATGACTAGCTCTTGAGTCTATTAAAATAGGAATGGGTTGGTCATTAATCTTACCTTCCACCTCAATCATGTGCGACTGGAACTCGGCCTACTTTTACTCCAGCACTACGTAAATCCTTGGTGCATTTATACCCATGTCCTCCACTGTCGTAGCTTGTTGTACACTATGCACAGTCCTCACCTTATCACCTCTTTGAGGACAATCTCCACGCATATGATTTCTGCCACAACCCTAACACTGCCTAGGTTGTTGCTCCAACTTTTGTCCTACTACTTCCGACATTCTAGGCTCTTGAAAATTCGTTTGTCCTTGCGCAATATTTTTGAAAAGCAGTGGCTTATCTCCCTTCTTCCTTTGCTCCACCTTACTTTTCATCTTATCTTCCCAAGCCTTTTGGAAAATCGACCTTCCCCTTTGCTGCTCATAAAGACACTTAGCGCACCTTATGGTCTCTTCTGACGTTTTAGGGTCATCATACTGTATATTGTCGCTAATAAATGAGGGAAACCCACTCAAATATATTTGAATTCTCACTTGTTTATCCTTGATAAAAGGCACATAGTTCAACCTTTCCAAAAATTTTCTTTCGTACTCCTCAATTGTCGTATTCCCAAGCTGGAGTTCGAAGAACTTCTTCATTTTCTTGTCATCGTAAAGTTTGGTTAATTATTTCTTTAGGAAATACCTCTTGAACTCCCTCCAAGTTACTTTATTCTCATCAATGTGCTACAATTGCACATATTGATCCCACCACATTGATGCTTTTCCTTTTAACTGATAGATAACAATTCTCCCTTCTGCCTGTGCATAATATTTATGCAGTTGGAAGTACTTCCTTATACCTAGCAACCATATCTCTGCATATTCGTCCTTCTTGTGCTCACCATCAAAGGTAGGAGGATTTATTTTGTTCATCTCTCCATGTAGCTTGTCCACCCCATTCCTTCTTTTATGCTTTCTGGTAGGAGATGGACTTGAGCTGCTACACTCTTTCCTGAAAGAATACTTACCAACACTTCTTTCTTCTGTCCTTTTCTCATCACGAGACCCGCGACTTCTTGATCTACTCGACTCTGTCTCCTTATTCACATTCCTTTCTATTTTGTCCAAGCTTTGCATCAATTTGACATTGAAGTCATCTTGTTGCGCCTTGGCTCTCATAAGCCTTTCATTATCAACCTTCTAACTCTGGACATCTTTCTACAATAATTTTACAGTTTCAATCTAGTTCATGCGCTCCTCCTTGGATTATGTACCTTCAACACCCAAAACGACATACATATCCCCAAATTCATCATCAGGACTATAAGTCCTCTGCGCATTTTCCATGCTCTTAACCTTCTGCACTGATTTTGTCCTGCTCTATTCACTGAAACTTCTGCAAAATGTGTAAGCAATTAAGTTTTTTTAGATGGTTTCATGTCCAATAATTACATGAAATTTTTTCACCATTTTGTAAAAATTCTCTCTCTTGAATTTTCTTGGATGATTTAACATCTCAAACTCGAGTGCATACACCCGCACATCATTGTCTTTGGGCACATGACCACTCTATACCGCACACCAATGGTCGTCTGCACAACTAATATTTGTACTGTGCGGTACCAATTCTTAATGTACACATCTATTCACGCTAATCCCTAGCCCATACAAGTCCAATGTTGAACCAATAGCTCTGATACCACAATGTAACATTCCTTGCCACACCAAGATGGGCCACACCACCTAACCCATGTGTGATAACATACCTAGAGACCCACCGAGTCCCGTTACCACCTTACCCCTACTTTGAAACAACCAAACTGTAACAATCCTAGCACACCACTGAGCAATGTCACTCTAGGATCACACTGCGTGGGGTCTACTTTAAGTTCATTCCAAACAATATAACTCGTAGTAATGCGCTCGACCTAAGCCTGAGTCGCACCACACCTCTTATAACAACATAAGCAACAATTTATTTCAATACCACCTTAAGCAGTGGAAATAACTTCAGATATTCGCGCACCACTTGCACGCACTATCATATTGTTCCCACATCACAACCATAAATTACAACTTAATAGAATACACATGTTACCACCCTGCACACTTGATCACTCAATCCTCTTCTTGTCGGATCATAACCAACATCATTAGGTTAACATAGCAGGCTAAACTAAACATATTAGTTATATCCATGCATATCTACAAATACAAACTATACACAACATGCTCACAGGTGAAAGCATCATTAAACGAAGTAACAACAAATACTTATGTGCAATGACATACAAGAATTTAACCCAAATCAACCATAAATAAGAAAGAACACGGTAGACAAAACACACACGTAAAGAATACTTATTCTTTATGAAAAACACCAATTTCGGCCTTGACTCAGACATTCCTCCCAACCATAAACAATGTTGCACATAAAATTTCAGCGACAGGTCACCCCCAAGCTAGGGCTCAACTCCACTAGGGAAAAAGGTTCCCCACCACAAACTATGTTTGAACCCACCAGAATTTCCCAGTCCTAAGTGCCCACTGTTGCACTAGCAGACAATCCCTCATTCCCCACACACTTGTCACACCCAAGGAAGTGTGCCCCTTCTCTGCTCACCATTTCTTCAGCTACACAAATTCCTTTCCCATGGTTACCAGTAACAGACCAAACATGAAGTCTTCAAGTTCCGCGACTAGTGCCCAATGCACTAGGGAACCATTCTCAACAAAACTCTCACCTAGAGAGTATTCTCACGGGTATGGAAACCACTCAAGAACAACTAGTCTCTCACCTAGAGAGTCTGCTCATGGTCTGCCAACTCGACTCTTTGATAATGAAACTCTGGATATAGCCCCACAACTTCCTAGAAGTTTCTCTGGCAGATAAGGTAATAATCATATTTTCCCATATAGTTCGACCCCCCTCTGCTCATGAGAGTCTAAAACATCAATAATAATACCCTCCCCCCAAAATACACTTAGGCTAACACTATATATTGCATGCCTTCCACTTGACACTTGTCACTTCCAAAAGTAGCTTTAAACCACTTGGTGACCCATTCCCTACCCTCGGGAACTCAGGATAAACATATTATCATTACACTTTTCCCATAAATATTATAAAATATTCTCTAAGACTTACAACTCACCACCTTTTTCCTTTTTCTGGTGGAGTAGGCCCCCCCATCTCTTTTTCGTCTGAGTTAGTCAGCATGCAACGATGCAATATTATACTAATATTCATGATTGTATTTACATGGATAGGTGCACTGGCCTATCTGCGATCAGGCTCACCGACCTCATAATCATATAGGATTCCCCGCCTCAAAACATACACATTCATTTCTGCGCACTAACCTAAGTGCACACAACACAGTGCAATGTGCACACTTACCCATGTGAGCACAACAAATAGACTATGCATACTTTTTCCTTGTTAACAATTTTCTGCGCACTGCCCTGATGCGTGCAACACCCCAAAACATGTGTTATTGGCTCACTAACCTAATGTTCATTACATTTATACTTGGTACCAATCGGCTCACCGACCTATATGTACAATTACAAAGGGTTCCAGATTAGGGACAGTACAAGGGAGGCCTCTAAAGGCCATGTGGCATTAATTTGGAGCAAGGTGGGAGCAAGTGATGTCTCTCCTCACTGAAATTCATGCCATGCATCATCAATACCCCATGTGTTCACCAAACCCTAGCTGCATCATACCCTAGAAGATGACGTCACCACCAAAATAACGCTAGCGTCTAAGATTTAGGTGCTACATTCTGGCCTTGGGGAGCTACATCTCATCTCTGCAATGTCTTTGATTGTCTACTGCTATGTCCTTGATCCTGGAGAAAAATAAGTCCTGGGGTACTCTGCCCAACCTATGGGCTTCCAACCCATCTATGGTCCATCATGACTGAATCTACTCATACCAAGCCCATCTGTCCATCGTTCAAGGTTGTAAGTATGTGAGAGCTAGTTTATGAGGGTGGTGAGTCATTGGTGACCCATTGCTCTCCATCACACGTGCCAAGGTCCTGCAATAAAGGCACAACGTCCTGGATACAAGCTCAGGACGTCCCTCAAAGAAACATGTTAGGGCCATCCAAAACAAAACAAAGTATAATACAAGGTTAGCCAAGGTTCATAATAAACATTAGTCCTTATAGCATGCAAAGTAAGTTGTAACTTAAGATATAAGCCATGTAAACAATTCACCTTAGTATTCCCTTCAAGCATCACACTAGCCCAAGACCCCATGTGATTTGACAAGTTTGAGTATGGGAGGCCCTTCATCCAACCCTATTAGGTGAGCCACCTAGATAAGAGATAAAATAACCGAGGTAGAGAGATAGGTACCGAGGGAAGCGTGAAATAAGGAAACCCTTCGAGAGAAAGTTTGATAGTGATATGGTTTTATGGCTTACTTCATGGCTTATGATGTCATTTAATCCATCTCTACGAGTTCCTTTTTGGAGGGTTCTCTTGCTTTTGAGTTACCTCATTCTTAGGTGTTATTTTTTCCAATCTCGCTTTATCAACCATCTTACAAGTCCGCGTTATCATATTTGCAAGTCCCCTTTTATAAGGTTTCAAGCTATAACATTGCTATTTGGGACCAGGGTGAGCATTGAAAGGGTAGGGCTCAAGTTTGGACTATCTTTTGTTAGTCATTTTATATCATTCCTTTCTTTATTTAACATCATTTTCTTATTCTTTTAGTAGCAACTGCAATCAACCTTTGGGCCTTTATCCCCTGTTCTCATGATATAATGGGCCATGACCCATTACAGAAGTTTAGTACATTATGATAGGCTCCAGGATGGAAATTGTTAAGTATGGTGGGGAACAAAACATTACCCTTGTAAGGCCCCCTCAATAGTAACCCTTTTCTCTAGGTGGTGACAACACGAGACTAGGGCATAGACGTTGACCACTAAGGTGAAACATGGAAACTGACACCATTTCCCAAGTCAGTGATCCATTATCCAACTTCAACCAAATATCCTCATCCACATGCCCGACAAATTAAGCTAAACACTTTACATGAAAGAAGGATTAACATACCTCATGGTGACGATGGCTTACCATCTCCTATACCCTGGGTTGCTTGGATGCGATGAACCTTGGTTGACTTGTAGTTGTAATGGTGAATGAGGAGGGATCCTGGGATTCCATCTATGAACATTCTAATCATCATCATGGTCGAAATCATGTTCTCCATTGCGGGACATGAGAGATGATCTCCTCTAGTTACCCCTAGGAATGGGGGGGTAACAGGTTGGTAAGGTGAGGTGCTCTGATTATTTTTCGATCTATCTTAATCTAGACAACTCCTTCGGGAAGCTTGATTCTCCCTTCAAACACAACTCTTCCTGGGCATAGTTGGAGGAGTTCCCATTGTTAGTTAGGGACAATTGGTTGCACTTCCAGGCAGATTCCAATGAATGGACTAACTCTCAATTTGTTGCATATTTACAAAATCTTAAACGAGTAGTCTCAGGTTGGGAAAAGAAAATAACAAATGTCATGGATCATGACATTCGTCAAATTGAATATGAGCTGAAAACTGTTTACGAGAAATTTCAATTTGGTTAGGGGTCGCAGGAGGTTTTGGATGCAAGTCACTCTTTGGAGGCTAGGTGGTGTTCTATCCGTGTGGAGCATGAAAAGACCTGAAGGTTGAAAATTCAGGCTTTGTTTCTATCGTATGGGGACCAAAACTCTAAATTCTTTCCAAATATTTCCAACCAAAAGCAAAACTATAACACGATATAGGACTTAAAGGATGCTGAAGGTAACATGGTTCGAGGGTTTCAACAATTAGTTATGCTTGAGGAATCTCCACATGCAAAGGTGGTGGAAATTTTAAAAATGATATCTGTTATCACCTAGATTTTCACGGGTCAATAAAATCTTCAGTTTGATTTTGAGTCACAGTTTTACCTTAGGTTATAGGTTTTAGGTCCCTTTCTCATAACCATTTTTCATTTTTTTGGCATGAATAAATTATGATTAGTTTGGTTTTGGTTTGAAGAGTCATTGAGTCACATTTTTCAAAAAATATTCATTATTACCCTGACATGTCACTTTGTCCATGCTATACACTAACCCATCCTCTTGTCACTCAGCTCATTAAAATGTCAAATCTAGTCCGAGTTGTACGCTGCCAACTAACTAGGAGAGTCCACATTGCTTTCAACGTACATAGTGCATTTATAGTCATCATTGCTCTTAAAAGGTCATGTCAATTGGAGATATCCTTGATTTCAGAGTTTATTTTTAAATCAATATTCATGGATTATTGTTATGAATGTTTTAACCATATTTATCCAAGTGTGCAAAGCATCCTCCAGCTTGGCACTACGAACTAGTGTTACAGAAAGGCACTGCACACTTAGCTGTGAACTGGATGCAGGGGATGAGTTGGTGGCTAGACCACTTGTAGGAGCTCCTGTGCAAATATGAAGATACCAGCCTTCAACTCCAGGCTACCAAGTACTCTATGAGATTTTCCACCTTGTTTTAAGGTCTGGAAAGGGGTTAATGGTCGTTCCTTTTTTTGGCACTGCGTACTGGCTGGATGCCACTGCAAACTATCTCACTGACCTATACATAAGCTCCAGAACCCTCTCCTCATGCTCTGTATATTATCTCTTGAAGCCATCATAATCCCTAGACTTGAGTTACCTTATATATTGATCATTGGAATCTGCATCACTCATCTCATAAAACTTTTCCAAACCCTTTCTCTGGTGCTACGTACTCTATGCAGTCAACCAACGCTGTGAACTCTCTGTTCCGACATCCTTTGCAAAGTAGTCTTTCACCAATTCATCAACTATTCACAGTCCTTTTTGATCTGATTATGAAGATAAAATCACTGTTAAACAATTTCAGTCTTACTTAGAAGCATTGTCAATGTGAGAAGTTTGTTTGGCCTTTTTATTTATTTTTTCCAGTGGTCATTTTCCCTGCTTCTCTATTTTCAATTGTGGGTAATTATTCAGTACTATGACAAAGCCTTCCTAGCTAGCACTAATGGATAATCAACAAAAGAAGGTTCACAAAGGTGGAGACATTGTGAGGACAGAGCCTTATGATATGCAACTATTTGTTGAGGAACCTCTGATCAGGGAGGTCTTCCAAAGAGTGGGTTGTATTAATTTCTGTCAAAAAATGCAGAGGGGGCACCTGGAGGTGGCTAAAGAATTCACACTGAACTTTGATGGAACCAAGACCAAGATTGGGATACTAGAATTTGAGGTATCTGAGAGGACCATATTAGTAGCCACTGAGATACCTAATACTGGGGAGAGATGGTTCAAGGCCATGACCATGAATGCTACCTTTTCAAGGGAATTCCTCAAACCAGAATACGAAGAAGACAATTTTTCAAAGGGTGTGCTCGAAAACCAAATGTTGGAGGGTTTTGATAAAATGTTGAAGATAATTCAAAGATAGTTTACCTGTGAAGGAATATTTAACATGATCTATCAATACCGCATAAGGTTACTGCTATACTTCACAGGGAAATATGCAATGAATCTTCCTTTCTACTTGTTCAGAAGTATTGGAAAAATGTCTGATAGGGTTCATGCTAAGTCTAAGGCAGTTGATACAAGTTTTTTTCATTCAGTACTGATAAAGATGTTGGTAATGGATGAATTAAGAAACATAAACATGGGATAGGAAGAATTCATTACTTCTTCAAACTTTCAGCTTAACATTGCTCCTACCCCACGGTCTAAGGTCCAAAGCCCTCTTCAGGTTGACAAAATTGTACAATTGGAGATGAACAAGAAAAGGAAGAGCACCAGGTCTGCTAAAAAAGATAAAGCAACAAAGGAACATGTAGAAGAAGGAGGATATTCTCAGTCCCCACAAAGAGAGGTTTCACCTTTGCCAGCTTCCAGTCCAGTAGAGACTCCTCCAACTAGAGCCACATGTTTGAGAGGAACACAATTGTTGTTCTCTTCACCACCTGTTGCAGACAAGGTCAAGGCCAGGAGACCTGTTACTAGAGAATCAACAAAACATGAAAGCATTGTGGAGAAAGTTATTGTGAGAGCCCCCATCCAGAGAAAGGGTAAACGCGTACCTATCAAGGAGCCCATTGAAATTGTAGACATAACTACTCCTCTAGAAAATCCTACCTTTAAGAGGCTAAATAGACAACTTAAAGAGGCAAGGACTAAAATTGCGAAACTAAAAAGAGAGGAGTTGGTTGAAAAGAAGAAATTAAATGAACTTATGGAAATGTATTGTGGAACTCTTGAAAATGATAAGTTTATAGCTAAAAGGTTTAGACTCTCCATAAGCAACTTAGAAACTTGTACAAATAGAACATAGCCTACCAAATTCAGATAAGAGGGATAAAGATGGAGTTGCAACCTTTCAGAGAGGAGTTGGCCAAGAAAAAATTGGATATATTATCTAAAGCTGCCACTAGGAGGAGCTCCAGAGTCAGAAAGTGAAGAATATGGACACCTTGACTCATACCATTTTTTACAGTTTCCTGTTTTGGTATTTTGCAAATTCGAAGACAGTCATGTTTGATAAGTCAGGATTCAGTTGAGGATGTATTAGAGTTCCTATGTCTTATATCACTATCATATGTTATTATAGCAGTTGGTGACACTTTAGATAGTTTTGGAGTGTTTTGATGCATTTTCAAACAAAAAGAGCAGCTACAAGAGAGTTCGCATCGCCTGGTGCTGTGAACTGGCTGATACATGATGGCGTTGCAAATTGTGCTGTGAACTCTTGATCTGGTGGTTTTGGAGGAATAATCGGTTTCCAGATAGGTAGATGAGTATGTGACACTTGCTTGAAGGTCAATTGAAGGCTAGAGGGACACCTGACAAAGGGAGATGCGCTCAACATTAGTCTAGTTTTTAGCAGTTTGATAATTTTTTGTTGAACAACTGTAGTTACTCCACCTTTAGGTGTGGGAATCCTATGCAATAAAGGAAATTCAAATTATAGAGTTGTCATTGACAGCCTAGACTATAAGATAGACATTAAAAATCATTGAAGGGTTCGAAGGATTGTAATGAGACTCATACTTTTGAAATTGTGAAGTGACAGAGCCATCTCTAAATTTTGTGTATCAGACATGAGACTTTAATTAATAGAAATCAATTCCTTTCCATTATCTTATCTCTATCTTACTTTGATTCTACTGTCATTTGAATGATTCATTTGATTTATTGTATCTATATTGCAATGGAGGTTTTGTTGTGATGCTGCTATGATTTTATCATAGTTTATCTTTTGATTAAAGAAGTTCTTATGTCAAAAGGTTTTCCTTAGATGTTTGCTAGTATTTCCTGATGTGAGTGGTATACATTTTCATTTTCTCATTAAGTCTTTTATCTATCCATTTTACTCTTTAAAACTCTGATCTAAGTTAGGCAAGACCTCATTTGCTGATACATCTTTT
>ML839278.1:19220-43232 GCA_009831015.1 Picea engelmannii | reverse complement strand
AAAAAAAAAAGGTACATCCTCCTAAAGACTATTTGTTGCTCTATTCATCTTGTTCTAATTTTTTTAGTATATGTACATAGTACTTTCCTTTTTCTTTATATCTGAACTTATGTTCATATCCCTTTTGTTTTGTACTTTTGTTGATAGAAACAAACAGGAAAAGTAGAGGCCGCAAAGAACTCCTACTCAGAGATGTAGAGGATTCCATGCAAATGTGCATTTTTGTCTGCCCGTGTTCCATACTAAACAATTTTTCGTTTACTCTGTCTGTATTTGTCGAACTTGTTTGCAGCTGTGTTTTTCTGTTTTTTTTCTTTTTTTTTTCTTTTGGGCCTAGAGTTGGACAGTCTACAGGTTAGCCATCCAACATAAATGCAATGATGAGCCAGCCAGGCCGCAAGTCCACTTGTCAATTTCTATATCGCCCAACTATGGGTGCTATTTGTACGATACAGAACATTAGAGGCCCAATGTACAATCCACAAGTCCACGATACAAATAAGTGGCTAAGTATGGAATAAGGGATCTGTTCATATTTGGTATGTATTGCTCATTTCTGAGAGGCCACCAGCCCTGGAGTCTGTGTCAATTTGTATATCATGGAAATCACTAGAAGTAGAATGTTGAGCCGGCCAACCTACAAATCTGCTTGTCAATTTGTATATCGCGGAGTTGTGGATTCTATTTGTAAGGCATCGAACAATAGAGGCTCAGTTTTGACCCCACCAGCGTGAGAACCCGCGATCCAGAAACTATACATGCTCTATAGAATCTCAGCCACCCCGCAAGTCCGCTTGTCAATTTGTATATCGCGGAAGTGTAGGTGCTATTTGTAGGACACAAAACAATAGAGGCCTATTTTTTTAGCTCGCCAGTCCGAGAACCCGCGATGCAGAAAGTGGCCAAATATGGATTGTGATATCCGTACATGCTCTATACAATCTCATGTCCATACTTTATAAAGGTACATATTTAGTTTTCCCTGGTTTCTACACATACTGATATGGTAACCACACAGTTGGTGTTGCACATGGATTATGAAATATGCAATGCGAGTCTGACCAAGCCCCTTTCGTTTCCTTAGCCAATTTTATGCCCGTGCGTCCCCCGCTATGCATTATCAAACTCTCATTTCCCGTCTTCCGAGAAAGTGTACATGCTCTATAAAATCTCAACCACCTCGCAAGTCCGCTTGTCAATTTTTATATCACGGAAGTCCGTGTGCTATTTGTGGGACACAGAACAATGGAGACCTATTTTTTGAGCCTGCCAACTCGAGAACCCGCGATCCAGAAAGTGGCCAAAGTATGGAATGCGATATCTGTACATGATCTATAAAATCTCATGTCCACACTTTATAAAGGTGCATATTTAGTTTTGCCTGGTTTCTACACATACTGATATTGTCACCACACAGTTGGTGTTGCACATGAATTATGAAATATGCACTGCGAGTCGGACCGGGCCCTTTGGTTTGCTTAGGCAATTTTATGCTCATGGGTCCCCCGCTATGCCTTATCAAACTCTCATTCCCCGTGTTCTGAATGTACATCTTGCATTGAAAACTTGGTAATCCATGTCTATGCTCGCGGGTTCCCAGACGACGGAATGGAAAATTTCATGTCCATCTAATCTTGCACCCGAGACTTCGCTGGAAGCTTGCGACTCATTTGCTAATTTTCTTTAATTAAATTGTACAATATCAATATTCATTATTAATAATTTAGTACTTGAAAATAATGTTTTTAGATAATGTTACCTATATGACATATCTGTTACATGTTATACATGTAGACAATCACAATCTTGAACCCGCTAGTCCTGGAGTCCGTCTTTCAACTTGTATATCACAGAACTCCCAGTGCTGCATGGAGCAGACGGGAAAATAGAAGTACAATGTTGATTGAGCCAGCCCGAAGTTCGTCGATAAATTTGTATATCGTGGAAGTCTGGGTGCTACTTGTAGGACGCAGAACAATAAGGGTCCAATTTTCAGCCCGCCAGCCCAAGAACCCGCAATCCAAAAAGTGACTAAGTATGTAATCAGAGATCCATACATGCTGTATGAAATCCGATATCCATACCTATAAATTTGTATATCGCGGAACTCTGAATGTTGTTTGGAGGACACAGATCGATACAAGTGCAATGTCCAACCAACCAATTAAATTGTGGAATATCAAAATTTGTATATCACGGAAGTCCGATCCGTAAACAATTTCCATCTTGGGCCCGCAAACTCTGAGTACTGTTTGGAGGACACGGAACAATAGAAGTGCAATGGTCATCCCGCAAGTCCACTCCTCAATTTCTATATCGCCCAAGTCTGGGTACTATTTGTAACACACGAAGCAATAAAGGCCCACTTTTGAGCCCGCCAGCCCGAGAACCCGTGATCCAAAGACTGTACATGCTTCCCTTTGCTATGTTCCCTAAAAGCCTACACAAAGTCACACTTTCCATACTTAGCCACTTTCCCACAATTCTGCAAATATACAAACCCTCCGCTGAACTGTCATGCCCTCTTACATTTTACGCATTTTGCAATCAACAATTCCGACTCATGCAGTTTCACCATTGGACACTCACCGGTTTCACCATACAGTTTCAGACTTGGCGATTCCTTCCTTGCTTGCTCTTCCCCATCCCTGTCGCCTTCCTACATGTCCATAATAAGAAATAATGTTTATATATGTGTGTGTGTGTGTGTGTGTGTGTGTGTGTGTCTTGTTTCTAAATCTTTAATGCTAACATGTCATCCTATAGGAATCATCAAAGCTGTCATTGATGCACGCAAGGCTCGAGAAGTTCTGCCATTAATGCAATATTTGCGGAAGCTTTTGTTATCCCTTCCCAGTCTTAATTTCAAATACCATGGAATGTCATTCGCACGCTGTCATCTTGGTTCCTTCACGAAACCTCCAATCCTTAAATGTTCTTCGCCGTAGCGACCACCTTCGCACTTCTAAGTATGCAATAATTAAGCTTTAATTCTAACAGGTCACCATACAACACGCATAGATATTGTCATTAATGAGGAGATTTTCCATTTGCACGAACTGAACCAACGTTTCTGGGGGGTTATATTGTCCCCTCCATTTATTCATTTCAAGCCACATCTGGAGCAAACCAAAGTTTTCATAAATTACTGGTAGCAGCTCCACAACAGTTTTGTAGAGATACAATGAACATATTCCTCACGAGTTTCCCATGAAGAAGAAGGGAAAAAGAATTGTAGGGAAGGTGGAGCAGTCTGAAATTTAGAGTGAAAACATGGATCTTGATGCTGATCTGGATAGCATATTCTGCAACCTTGATCAGCCTGGAGACGCAACTCAGCATGTCTACCCAATGAACATAGTTGATACTAAATTTTTTTACGAAGATGAATCCTTCGTGTTCCAGATTGTTGTTTTTGAAAGCAAATCAAAAAAATTAATCATTGAAAAAAGAGATGTAAAAAATAAGAAAAAAAAACATCGTTTAGAACTTTACCTTGCCAATATGTAGGCGTCCAAAATCTCTCAACTTCACATGGCAACTAGAGATTCTCTTCATGATTCGGTTGGAGTCATTGAGGCCGAGAATACCAGACTAAAGAACCAGATTAAGGAATTAGAGGAAACTTTGTTTCTTATGCCATTTCTTGGCAATCCTTTGGAAATAGCCATGCTCGTGACTACCTGCACCCCTACAACAAATCTAAAAGGCTCGTCCAGCTTCCTCGCATCCTGTAGAGGGTATGTGGAGAAAAATATCAACAAAAGAATGGAACTTATTACTAAGGCCTGGGAAACATCACAGAATATGGATTCCCTGGGAAGCAGGGCACATAACTTGCTCCAACTTCTGCAGACGGATTTAAAGAATGAAGAAACTTTCTATGTACACACGATCATCCCTTTTGTCTTTCATGTCAATAACATGTTAGATACGACAAGAAGACAACATGATCTCCCGTCCAAAAAATGACTCACTCAATTAGAAGCATGTTGGAAAGAGAAGGTGAAAACCCTGTATCTCATCATCCAATCATGTGAGCAAGCAATATCAAAGAAATAAACATTATTCACAAAGCTCACCAAAATAGAGTTAGCCGAAAGGAAAAATGACTTCCAGGACCCTAGCTTAATCGTCAACTCGCTGGCATTAACCAAGCAAGCTTTCAATAAACAAGTTGATAATTTTAAGGCCTTGTCTTTAGAAATTTTTTACAGGATTATTGAATATCATGAACAAGACGTGGACAACTGGCTAGTTTGGTATTCGGTACAGAATGGAGACATTCATCAGGCTCTGTGTAATCTTTCTATTGACCTAAACGAATTAGAGAACGAACTTTTCAGCATTAAAATCCGAAATGACATCAACGTCGTCCCCTTGAGAAGCTATATTGAAGAGAACTTGAAGTGGGTCATCGATGAAATCCAACAGGGAAATCCATCAGCAAGCAAATAGAAAAATTACTTATATGGAACATCAGTATAATTGATTTGTTTATCAATCCAGTTATTCAAGCAAGCAAATACCAAAATTACTTATATGTACCATGCCTGTAAGTGTATACTGATAGTCCTTTCTTTATCAATCCAGTTATTCCACCTTTTCTGAATACAAATCTATAGCCAAAAACTAATATTTTCCCATTTTTACTTTTCAGGTATAATTTTCCACACTCCTATTTCTTGTACATATTTATCTTATGGTCCGCGGGAGCCCCAATCCCAGTTTATATGACAAACACATTTACATTTCCAGGAATATGTAAGAAACAATTATTTTTTTCATATATTCCAAATAAAACTATTCTTTTGTCTCCTTATATATTTATGTGTTCCTAGATTTTTATCTTCAGTTATGCTAAATGTGAAGACGATATCATATTTCACACACACACACACACACATATATGTATGTTTGTTTAAATTTCCAGGAATATGTAACGTGTTTTATTATTATTTTATATAAATGTAACACGAAACTTTGGTTGCTCTTTGTAGGCCATGGAACAACATAGGCCCACGAAAATATAATCCCCATACTTTATAAAAGTAAATATTTTGTATGTATATAAGTAAATATCTCTTTTATATAATTACGTATTTGGTATGTAAAATTTATGTTGTGCAGGAACCTATACTTAAATAAATTTCAATTTCTTGTGTCCAGGAGCCCATGTTTTATAGAAAACTAATTCGGGAATGCTATTTTTTTGGTCATTTTGTCCACCACCCTATGTAACAGACATTTGTACTATTTTTTTGTGCTTTTTCCGCCAGCGTATGTAAAACGTATATACAAAAAACTAATTTGTGAATGCTAATTTTTTTTGACACGACCCCCTTAAAATTCAAATAGTCTGCAAGTCCGATTGTCAATTTGTATATCGCAGAACTCTCGGTGCTTTTTGTAGGGCACAAAACAACATAAGCCCAATTTCTAGGTCCCCAGCCCGAGAACCCGTGATCCAAAAACTGACTAAGTATGGAATGAGGGTTCCGTGCATGCTCTATATATCTAGCTAGTCAAATTACATATTTCGTATGTATAATTTGATAAATTTCAATTTCTTGTCTCCAAGAGCCCTTGTTTTAAAGAAAACTAATTCGGGAATGCTAGTTTTTTTGTGCTTTTGTCCACGAACCTATGTAATAGACGTAGGCCTTTAAAATTCAAATAGTCCGCAAATCCGACTGTCAATTTGTATATCGTGGAACTCTGGGTGCTATTTGTAGGGTACAGAACAACAAAAGCCCAATTTTCAGCCCCCCAGCTCAAGAACCCGCGATCCAAAAACTGGCTAAACCTAATTCGGGAATGCTAATTCTTTTGTGTTTTTCTCCTGCCTGGTCATTTTCAAAATTATCATTTCTTGCATCTTTACCACCTATCCTTCATATTGCTTACCACAAAGGCCCTTAAAATTCTAATAGTCCGCAAGTCTGCTTGTCATTTTGTATATCACAGAACTCTGGGTGTTCTTTGCAGGCCATGGAACAATAGAGGCCCAATTTTCAGCCTGCCAACCCGAGAACCCGCGATCCAAAAAATGTTGAAGTATCGAATGAGGGCTCTGTGCATGCTCTATAAAATATCATCCCCATATTTTATAAAAGTACATATTTCGTATATATAAAAATAAATATCTACTTTATAAAATTACGTATTTGATATGTATAATTTATGCTATCAAGGAACTTATAATTTGATAGATTTCAATTTCTTGTGTCCACGAGCCCCTGTTTTAAAGAAAACTAATTCGGGAATGCTATTTTTTTGATACTTTTGTCCATTAGCCTATGTAACAGAGGTTAATACTATTTATTTTGTGTTTTTTTCCACCAGCGTATGTAAGAAAAACTAATTCGGCAATACTAAATTTTTTGGACACGAGCCCCTTAAAATTCAAATTGTTTGCAAGTCCCATTGTCAATTTGTATATCGCAGAACTCTTGGTGCTATTTGTAGAGTATGGAGCAACATAAGCCCAATTTTTAGCCTGCCAGCCTGAGAACCCGGAATGAGGGTCCCGTGCATGCTCTATATATCTACTTAATCAAATTACATAGTTGGTATGTATAATTTATGCTCTCCAGGAACCTATAATTTGATAAATTTCAATTTCTTGTGTCCAGGAGCCCTTGTTTTAAAGAAAACTAAATCGGGAATGCTATTTTTTTTGTGCTTTTCTCCATGACCCTATGTAACAGATGTAGGCCCTTAAATTTCAAATAGTTCGCAAGTTCGATTGTCAATTTGTATATCGTGGAACTTTGGGCGCTATTTGTAGGGCATAGAACAACACAAGCCCAATTTTTAGCCCGCCAGCCCGAGAACCCGCGATCCAAAAATTCAAATAGGCCACAAGCCAATTGTCAATTTGTATATCGTGGAACTCTCGGTGCTATTTGTAGGGCACGAAACAACATAAGCCCATTTTTCAGCCCCCCAGCCCGAGAACCCGTGATCCAACTATTTTTTTGGTGTTTTTGTCCACGAACTCTAGGTGCTATTTGTAGGGCACAGAAAAACAGAGGCCCAATTTTCACCTCGCCAGCCCGAGAACCTGTGATCCAAATATTTAAATAGTCCGCAAGTCCAATTGTCAATTTGTATATCATGGAACTCTTCGTTCTATTTGTAGGGCATGGAACTAGAGAAGCCCAATGTTCAGCCCACCAGCCCGAGAACCCGAAATGAAGGTTCTGTCCATGCTCTATATATCTACTTAATCAAATTACATATTTGATATGTACCCGAGAACCCGCGATCCAACTATTTTTTGGGTGTTTTTGTCCATGAACTCTTGGTGATATTTGTAGGGCACAAAACAACAAAAGCCCAATTTTCAGCTCACTAGCCCGAGAACCCGCGATCCAAAAATTCAAATAGTTCGCAAGTCCGATTGTCAATTTGTATATCGCGGAACTCTCGATGTTATTTGTAGGGAATGAAACAACAATAACCCAATATTCAGCCCACCAGCCTGAGAACCCAGAATGAGGGTTTCGTCCATGCTCTATATATCTACTTAATCAAATTTTATATTTGGTATGTATAATTTATGCCATCCAAGAACCTATAATTTGATAAATTTCAATTTCTTGTGTCCAGGAGCCCTTGTTTTAAAGAAAACTAATTTTGTGCTTTTGTCCAGGAACCTATGTAACAGACGTAGGCCCTTAAATTTCAAATAGGCCACAAGTCCAATTGTCAATTTGTATGTCCCAGAACTTTGGGTGCTATTTGTAGGGCACATAACAACACAAGCCCAATTTTCAACCCGCCAGCCTGAGAACCCGCGATCCAAAAATTCAAATAGTCTGCAAGTCCTATTGTCAATTTGTATATCGTGGAACTCTCGGTGCTATTTGTAGGGAATAGAACAACAGAAGCCCATTTTTCAGCCCCCCATCCTGAGAACCCGCGATCAAACTATTTTTTGGGTGTTTTTGTCCACGAACTTTTGGTGCTATTTGTAGGGCACGGAACAACAAAAGCCCAATTTTCAGCCCGCCAACCCGAGAACCCGCGATCCAAATATTCAAATAGTCCGCAAGTCCAATTGTCAATTTGTATATCGCGGAACTCTTCATGCTATTTGTAGGGTACAAAACTACATAAGCTTAATTTTCATCCTGCCAGCCTGAGAACCTAGAATGAGGGTTCCGTCCATGCTCTATATATCTACTTAATCAAATTACATATTTGGTATGTACTTGAGAACCCGCAATCCAACTATTTTTTTGGTGTTTTTGTCCACAAACTATAGTGTCCCCAAGGCTGAGCCCCGTTGTAAACCATGTTTTGAAAGGAATTGTAATTAAGATTCGTAGGCTGGTGAGCCAAGTTTTTATAAGCTGGAGGCTTATGTGTTTGATTAGGCCAGAGAGCCTGAGTGTTGAAGGCTAGGAGCCTGCTGTTGTAAATGTAATCAAGAAAAACAATTAATCAAATATAAACACCGCCATGTGCAGACCGACCACGATGAATGAGTGAAGGGGGACTAAGCATCTACAGAGTGGGCAAGGAATTAGGGGCTGAAGGTGGGAAAAGTGGCTAAGTGTTGAGCCTAGGGGCTAAGCCTAGGGGGATTAAGCCCGAGAGTAATATTTTAATATTATTCCAAAAGATATGTGCATTTTATGTTTTACTTTTATCCTAAGTTCCTAGCAAGGGAAAGCATGCAAAGGGGATGCATGCTGATGGAACGCATGCAGTTCCAAGAGTGACAAGTGTCCGCCCTAGTGCATGCAAATAAAACAGACGAGGTAAGCCATGAAGGCTCTCGCTCCTCCATTCCACCTGATTACCTGAGCATGTAGGTAGCGCTGAACTGTACGACCAATCCAACCTCTGGAAGAATACCTCGTGCGTTCTGAGGGTAATGAATCGAATATTGTCTGTGATAGTCTGTGCACATCCTCTGTCTGACTGATCGAACCTATGCATGAAGACTCCATTCCGAAGTCGAGACCCTAAACCATTCCGCCATTGTTGAGCCTATTGAGAGGCCGTGTTTGTATTTTCGGTTGGCTATGGCGAACACGCAGAGCGGGCCTGTGCATGGCTTGATGGCCAGCGCGAGTTGTGATTGAGCCTGTGTGTGATCTCTCTCTATATGAGGGAGGTGGATGTTGTCAGAAGAGTTTTCTTCCAGAGAGTGTTCAACACCAGCTTCAGACTCTGAGACTTCCTGATCTAGCCTATTGCTGAGACCCAGAGAGGGAGGTTAGCACCGATGGATTGTGCTTGTGAAGGTGTATACTCCCGGGCGGAACAAGCATGTGGGGAATGAGAGTCTGGTAGTAGTGGGCGTAATATGGCATCCTGGGAAGAATCCTTCCAGATTCTAAGTGTTGTTTTCCCTGTAACCTCAACCTAGCTAGGATTCCTTGCCTTGGGGTGGAGCTTAGTTCCAGCTCGGGGGTGATCCACTGCTGAGCTGACGAGCAGTGTGGTCTAAGGCTGGGAGGTTCGTGGAAGGCCTGCACTTGTTTGGTGGAATCTACCTCTGTTTTAAAGATAAGTACCAGATGATGCTTTAATTATGTTTTGTATCTCTGTGTATTATAATTATCATGCATTCTGCTGTGCATTTGGATTAATGTATTTGCCATGGATTATTTATGTTAAAAATGATTCTTATGCTTATTCTGAGCTTAATTGTATTTCTTTGTTTAAATGCATGCGATTAATCATGAATGAGAATGTGTTATTCCGTGTAGTAACACCTACTGGTAGCCAAGGTGCGCTACAGTTATTCTGGGTTATATACCAAGTGGTGTTATAGTAACCTTGGTAGCTGAGAGAAAGGGGTGTTACAGTTTGGGTTGTTATAGTTTGGTATCAGAGCGATTAAACAAAGTCGCAGAAAAGGTGTGCTATAGTTTGGTATCAGAGCCAAGGTTTTGACACTGAGCCTAGATGGGCCAGTGGAGCGGTCTTTGGACCGAGAATGCGAGGGGAAATTGGGTCTGGAAGGCCAATTTCATACCCTTGTTTTCTCCAAAGTGTCAAGTGGTTACTTGACGGGTTTTTAAAGCTCAGGAGGTATAGCGGCGTTATGAAAACACAGCCATTGTGGTATGAGTCCACAGGGAGAGAGGACTCCACACCGGTGGTGTGGAAGCTCTAGGATCTATTCGAGAGGAAAGGCGAACCCTTGTGAGCCGTCAGATCTTGAGCAAATTACCTGACAACCGTCGGATCTGTAGAAGAGTTGCACGGGGTTTTAAAAATTCGTGAACAGGAGGGTGAAAGTCCTGAAAGGAGTTGGCCTATCGGGATATCGGAGTTCTCGAGGTCGAGAAGGTCGGGACATTTCAAGTTCTAAAATAGTGAGAGGGAATTTGAGCCGTCCGTCTAAGGAAGGACGCGTGTCACGCAATCGTCCAATTCGGAGATCTGGACACCCGGACTCACATAGGTGAGCGTTTTTGACCTTGCACCAGGCGAAGTCCCAAGATTTGATCCGAGCCGTCCAATAGTTGAGACACGTGGCGGAGATCGAGCGACCCATCAATATATCGGCTACCGGGGTTTTGAGTTGACATAGAACTTTGTCATCGGGGAATCGCAAGTTGCGAAATTTCGAGATTGGATCTGAGCCGTCCGTCAGTTGGGACATGTGGGTGAGATTGGTAGCCCATCGGCATATTGGGGTTCGGTGTTTCATGAATCCTGAAGACAAGGCACCCAGAGCATTTGAAATCGCGAAATCGTGAAATAGTGAAAAGCGGCAAGGACCATCCATTCTTGGGGATGCGTGGCCGAGATTGAGATAGTCGAGAAAGTTCTGGAAGGAGAGTCATCCATCGGGAAATCGGGGTTCGGGGAATCGTGAATCTTGAGGACATATGTGTTTCGGCATTGGAAAGTCCAAAACCCCTATAGGAGGTATGACTGTGGTCATATAAGGGGAGGCAGTGTGAACCACGAGTCTAGCCCGAAGGGCTAACGAGAGTTAGAGCGCATCGGTGTTTCGAAGCCCGAAACGCCGAAAGGATCTGTGCCGTAGATCTGAGAAAGATTTGACCATTAGATGTTACTAGAAATGGATGTGGACACATGGAGATGTACCACGTGCCAGTAGGTTGAGAATAGAAGCGAGAGAGGTGGGACCCGTTGCCGTCAGTTAAAGCGACGTGGACCCTCGTGAACGTGCTACGTGTCACCCTAGTTGTGGGTGACCACTGTACTATGTGGGCCCGGAGGGTAATGTAAATCGGAATTTTGGAAGTTAGGAGTTAGAAAGGAAAGCAAGTTTGAAATCCTTGAGGACCGAAACCCGAAGTCCCAAATTTCCGAAGTGCCGAAAATGAAAGCTTCGAAAACCCGAAAAATGAAGTCTTGAAATTGCAGAGCCAAACGAGAACTCAGAAAACTTATTTGAATCAAAATGTCTTTCGTTCTTGTTCGTATTGGCTTATAAATGTTATGGATTGTTCGTGAAGTTTTGATGGCCTGACAAACTTCGAATTTAATTGCACAGAGAGAGTGGGTGTGCAGAGTTCAACAAAGGCCAGGACTCCAGTTAACCAACGCCGAGTATGGAGTGGGGAAAGGTGCAGATTACCCCCGAAATAGAAGACGAACAGGAAGGAAAGGATGTTAACCTGGGAGTCGAAGGATCGAACTCTAAAGGGCCTAGAAAAGAGAAGGATAAGGAAGGACACATAATGCAAATCATTGAAGGTTTGCAAAGAGAGGCCAAGGTTTGCTGAGCTGATAGCCGAAAGCTTATGAAAGTCAAGGATTGGGAGGGTGCACTAAACTTAAAATTCTTGAAGATCCTGGAAAGAATAGAGAAGAAACTCGAGAAGGGAAGAGACTCAAGATCGATGGAGAGTCGCAGAACCCATGGGAGAAGAAGTAGGTCGAGGAGTGGTAGTCGACATCTTAGCCGCTCCCAAGGACATTCTGACAGGAAGACACGCAATAGTTCAAGCCCATCCCCTACCAGAAAACATCAAAAATCTGGAAAGGAGGAATTGAAGGGAGAGATGAACAAGATTAAGCCTCCAACATTCGATGGAGAACATAAGAAGGAGGAAGATGCCAAGACATGGTTGCTTGGCATGAAGAAATACTTCCAACTGCAGAATTATTCCGCCCATGCAGAAGGAAGAATTGCAATGTACCAACTGAAAGGAAAAGCATCCATGTGGTGGGATCAGTTTGTGCAGCTGCAACACATCAGGGAGAAAGAGGTCACTTAGAAGGAATTTAAGAGGTATTTCGAGAAGAAATACCTGACTAAAAGATACTATGATAGAAAAATGAAGGAGTTCTTCAAACTCAAGTTGGGCAGTATGACCATTGATGAGTATGAATGAAGTTTCCTAGAACTACTGAAGTATGTTCCATTCATCAAAGGTGAATCTGTCAAAATTCAAAGATATCTGAGTGGACTGCCACCTTCCATGAGTGACAAAATTCAATATGATGATCCTAGGACCATGGAAGAAACAATAAGAAAGGTGAAATGCTTGTATGAACAGCAAGGAGAAAGGCCTATCCTTCGGAAGGCCTGGAATGATCAGAGGAAGTCTAAGAAGGAATAGAGGCAGAAGGGAAACAAGCCTTCCTTTTTCAGAAACAGTCTTTAGGGACAACCATCGTTTAGAGAGCCAAAAAGGATTGAAGAGTGAGCACAAAGATAGAGACTGACGCCCATTCAGTGTTGGGGCTGTCAAGGAAACCACAAGTACAGAGATTGTCCCCATAAAAATGGTAAAGCGAGAATTGTACATACTATTCAGCAAGCTGAAACAATAGAGGGTATGGGCAGCAAAATGTCGAGGATCTACGCAGCCCTAGACAACAAGAAAGTAGAATTTCAATCGCACATGATTGAAGTGGAAGGTACGATTAACAACCGACCACTTGTTATTTTAATTGATTCAGGGGCTAGCGATAGTTATGTAGATCCTAGAGTGGTGGAAAGTTTGCATCTAACGAGGAGAAAACATGAGAAGTCTTGGTTAGTGCAATTGGCCACAGGGACCAAGAGGAAGGTCACTGAATTGGTTAAGTCCTGTTCAGTGGACATGAAAGGAATGAGCACTAAGGCTGAATTGAACATTTTTCCTTTAGGCTCATACGATTGCTTAATTGGGATGGACTGGTTGGACCAGCACCATGCCCTTCTGGATTGTCGTAACAAGAGGTTTACATGGCTGAACGAAGAAGGAAATCAGGTAACAGTCCAAGGAATTCCCAGAGCCATGGCTGTTAGGGAAATCTCAACCATGCAACTGAAGAAATGTTACCGAAAAGGCTGTTAATTATATGCAACTTGGGTGGAAGAAGCATCTCGAGATGTAGTATCGAATTTGGAAGATCATGAAGTACTCAAGGAGTTCAAGGATGTATTTCAGGAGGGACATCGGTTTTTCTATAAATTTGATGCCAGGAACAACTCCAGTTTCGAAAGATCCTTATAGAATGAGTACGCTAGAGCTGAAAGAGTTGCAATTGCAGCTCGAAGAGCTACTAAAGAAAGGTTACATTCGCCCCAGTGTGTCACTGTGGGGAGCCCTGGTTCTATTCGTGAAGAAGAAAGATGGGACGTTGAGGCTGTGCATTGATTTTTGACAGTTGAATAAGGTTACTATCAAGAACAAGTATCCTCTGCCAAGGATTGATGATCTTTTTGATCAGTTGAAGGATGCGAAAATATTTTCGAAAATAGATTTCTGATCAGGATATCACCAAGTGAGAATAAAGGATGAAGACATCAACAAGACCGCCTTTAGAACAAGGTATGGTCATTATGAGTTCACAGTGGTGCCATTTGGATTGTCCAATGCACCTGTTGTTTTCATGTGCTTAATGAATGGAGTGTTCAGAAATTATTTGGACAAGTTTGTCATAGTCTTCCTGGACGATATCTTGGTGTATTCCAAGACAGAGGAAGAACATGAGCAACACTTGAGAATGGTGCTGCAGGTGTTGAGAGAACACCAGCTGTATGCAAAACTGAGCAAGTGCTCTTTTTATCAAAGGCAGATCCATTACTTGGGACATATAATATCTGAAGAAGGGATCGCTATGGATCATGAGAAGGTACATGCCATTCGAGAATGGCCAGTGCCAAGGAATGTGGCAGAAGTTAGATCTTTTATGGGTCTGGTAGGCTACTATAGGAGGTTTATAGCCAGATTCTCAAGGATAGCCCATTCTATCACTTCCTTGCAAAGGAAGGGAAAGAAGTTCCAGTGGACTAAAGAATGTGAGAGCAACTTCCAACGATTGAAGCAGCTGCTAACCAGTGCTCCAATCCTGAAGATTGCAGATCCAAACAAGGATTACGTAATGTGCACAGATGCATGTAAGGAGGGGCTGGGAGGAGTTCTCATCCAAGAGGGATTTGTAGTTTGTTATGAATCCCGAAAGTTAAAGGAACATGAGAATAATTATGCCACTCATGATTTAGAGTTGGCAGCAATCGTTCACGCCTTGAAGAAATGGAGACATTACCTCATGGGCAAGAGATTCGAGTTGAGAACAGACCGTAATAGTCTGAAGTATTTGTTTGATCAGTCGACCTTAAATGCCAGGAAAATTAGATGGTTGGAGTTTCTGTGCGAATATGACTTTGATATCAAGCATATCAAAGGGAAAGAAAATAAGGTGGCTGATGCACTCAACAGAAAAGTGCATGAATTACATGCTACAACCATTAGCATGTACCAGACAAAGATGAAAGACAGAATTTTGGAAGCTACAAATGTTGATTTGCAGTACAAAAATCTTGTAACAAAGCTATAGCAGCGTGAGAGACCACAGACCAAAGAAAGTTACACCTTGGGAACTAATGGTTTACTTCTGTATAAAAACCGAGTGTATGTACCCAATGTCCAAGAATTGAAGCTGGCAATTCTAAAGGAGATGCATAACGTGACTTATGCTGGACATCCTAGATATCAGAAGATTGTGGTAGCAGTCAAAAGCCATTATTTTTGGCTGGGTTTGAAGAAAGAAATCGTGGAATACATTGCCAGATGTATGGAGTGCCAAAAGGTTAAGGCTGAGCACAGGCACCCAACAGGGTTGATGTAGCCTTTACCTATTCCTGAATGGAAATGGGACATGGTAACAATGGATTTTATCACAGGATTGCCCAGAACAAGCAAGCAACATGATTCAATCATGGTGGTGGTGGACAAGCTTACTAAAGCTGCCCATTTTATTCCACTGAAAACCACCCATAGAGCAGCAGATGTTGCTAACATTTTCCTACAAGAAGTTTCACGCTTGCATGGAATTCCTAAGACAATTGTGTCTGATAGGGACTCGAAATTCACTTTGAATTTCTGGAAAGGACTATTCAAAGGATTCGGAATGAATCTGAACTTTAGCACAACATATCATCCCGAGTCTGATGGACAAACAGAGAGAGTAAACAGAGTAATAGAAGGCATGCTGAAAATGTATGTGATGGATAAACCATCAAGGTGGGAAGACTACCCGCATTTGGTAGAATTCGCCTACAATAATGGGTATCATGCGTCATTGAAGATGAGCCTGTTCGAAGCGCTTTATGGAAGAAGGTGCAACACTCCAGTGAGCTGGGATAATCCAGCTGACAGAGTAGTAGTTGGGCCTGAGTTGCTCAAAGAGATGGAAAATCAAATGATAAAAATTAAACATAATCTAAAAGCTGCCCAAGATAGGCAGAAAAGTTACGCTGATAGTAATAGAACCCATAGAGAATTCAAAGTGGGTGACCATGTTTTCCTGAAAGTGAAAACTAACAGGAGTTCCCTGAGGCTGGGAAGTTGTGCCAAGTTGGCAGCAAGATTTTGTGGGCCATTTGAGATCCTAGAAAGGATTGGGCCGGTTGCATACATGCTTGCATTACTTGCATCTATGATTGTACATAATGTGTTTCATGTTTCACTGCTTAAGAAATATGTACCTGATGCTAATCATGTTATCGATTGGAATGTGATTTAAGTGGAACCAGAAGGTGTCCTGCAAGTACATCCTGTATGCATATTGGACAGGAAAAGAAAACAGCTCTGGAATCGAGTCATAGAGCTTGTAAAGGTCCAGTGGACCCGGTACAGTCCTGAGGACGCGACATGGGAGCATGAAGATGTTATGAGGGCAGAGTACCCGCATCTTTTTGAAATTTTTTGAAAAGCTTACAGATGCTGTGTAAAGCTGCACTGAGGACAGTGCAAAAATAAGGGGAGGGGGATTGTAGTGTCCCCAAGGCCGAGCCCCATTGTAAACCATGTTCTGAAAGGAATTGTAATTAAGATTCATAGGCTGGTGAGCCAAGTTTTTATAAGATGGAGGCTTATGTGTTTGATTAGGCCAGAGAGCCTGAGTGTTGAAGGCCAGTAGCCTGCTGTTGTAAATGTAATCAAGCAAAACAATTAATAAAATATAAACACCGCCATGTGCAGACCAACCGCGATGAATGAGTTAAGGGGGACTAAGCATCCACAGAGTGGGCAAGGAATTAGGGGCTGAAGGTGGGAAAACTGGCTAAGTGTTGAGCCTAGGGGCTAAGCCTAGGGGGCTTAAGCCTGGGAGTAATATTTTAATATTATTCCAAAAGATATGTGCATTTTATGTTTTACTTTTATCCTAAGTTCCTGGAAAGGGAAAGCATGCAAAGGGGATGCATGCTGATGGAACACATGCAGTTCCAAGGGTGACAAGTGTTCGCCCTGGTGCATGCAAATAAAACAGACGAGGTAAGCCGTGAAGGCTCTCGCTCCTCCATTCTACCCAACTACCTAAGCATGTAGGCAGCGCTGAACTGTACGACCAACCCAACCTTTGCAAGAATACCTCGTGCGTTCTGAGGGTGGTGAATCCAGTATTGTCTGTGATAGTCCGTGCACATCCTCTGTCCGACTGATCGAACCTATGCGTGAAGACTCCATTCTGAAGTTGAGACCCTGAAACATCCCTCCATTGTTGAGCCTATCGAGAGGCCGTGTTTGTATTTCCGGTTGGCTATGGCGAACACGTAGAGCGGGCCTGTGCGTGGCTTGATGGCCAGTGCGAGTTGTGATTGAGCCTATGTGTGATCTCTCTCTAGATGAGGGAGGTGGATTTTGTCGGAAGAGGTTTCTTCCAGAGAGTGTCCAGCACCAGCTTCAGGCTCTGAGACTTCCTGATCCGGCCTGTTGTCGAGACCCAGAGAGGGAGGTTAGCACCGATGGACTGTGCTTGTGAAGGTGTATATTCTCGGGCATAACAGACATGTGGGGAATGAGAGTTTGGTAGTAGTGGGCGTAAGATGGCATCCTGGGAAGAATCCTTCTATATTTTAAGTGTTGTTTTCCTTATAACCTCAGCCTAGCTAGGATTCCTTGCCTTGGGGTGGAGCTTAGTCCCAGCTCGGGGGTGATCCACTGTTGAGATGACGAGCAGTGTGGTCTAAGGCTGGGAGGTTCGTGGAAGGCCTGCACTTGTTTGGTGGAATCTACCACTGTTTTACAGATAAGTACTAGATGATGCTTTAATTATGTTTTGTATCTCTGTGTATTATAATTATCATGCATTCTATTGTGCATTTGGATTAATGTATTTGCCATGGATTATTTATGTTAAAAATGATTCTTATGATTACTCTGAGATTAATTGTATTTCTTTGTTTAAATGCATGTGATTAATTACGAATGAGAATGTGTTATTCCGCGTAGTAACACCTACCGGTAGCCAAGGTGTGCTACAGTTATTCTGGGTTATCTACCAAGTGGTGTTATAGTAACCTTGGTAGTTGAGAGAAAGGGGTGTTACAGTTTGGTATCAGAGTGATTAAACAAAGTAGCAGAAAAGGTGTGCTACATTTTGGTATCGGAGCCAAGGTTTTGACACTGAGCCTAGATGGGCCAGTGGAGCGGTCTTTGGACCGAGAATGCAAGGGGAAATTGGGTATGGAAGGCCAATTTCATACCCTGGTTTGCTCCAAAGTGTCAAGTGGTTACTTGATGAGTTTTTAAAGCTCAAGAGGTATAGCGACATTATGAAAACGCAGCCATTATGGTATGAGTCCACAGGGAGAGAGGACTCCACACCGGTGGTGTGGAAGCTCTAGGATCTGTTCGGGAGGGAAGGCGAACCCTTGTGAGCCATCAGATCTTGAGCAAATTACCCGACAGCTGTCGGATCTATAGAAGAGTTGCACGGGTTTTTAAAACTTTGTGAATAGGAGGGTGAAAGTCTCGAAAGGAGTTGGCCTATCAGGATATCGGCGTTATGGATATCGGAGTTCTCGAGGTCGAGAAGGTCGGGGCATTTCAAGTTCCGAAATAGCGAGAGGGAATCTGAGCCGTCCGTCTAAGGAAGGACGCGTGTCACGCGATCGTCCAATTCAGAGATCTGGACACCCGGACTCACATAGGTGAGCGTTTTTGACCTTGCACCAAGCGAAGTCCCGATATTTGATCCGAGCCGTCCAACAGTTGAGACACGTGGTGGAGATCGAGCAACCCATCGGTATATCGGCTACCGGGGTTTTGAGTTGACATAGAACTTTTTCATTGGGGAATCACAAGTTGCGAAATTCCGAGATTGGATCTGAGTCGTCTGTCAGTTGGGACACGTGGGCGAGATTGGGAGCCCATCGGCATATCGGGGTTCGATGTTTCACGAATCCTGAAGAAAAGGCACCTAGAGAATTTGAAACCGTGAAATTGCGAAATAGTGAGAAGCGGCGAGGACCATCCATTCTTGGGGATGCGTGGACGAGATCGAGGTAGTCGGGAAAGTTCCAGAAGGAGAGTCATCCATTGGGAAATCGGGGTTTGGGGAATCGCGAATCCTGAGGACATATGTGTTTCGGCATTGGAAAGTCCGAAACCCCAATAGGAGGTATGACTGTGGTCATATAAGGGGAGGACGTGTGAACCACGAGTCTAGCCTGGAGGGCTAACAGGAGTTAGAGCGCATCGGCGTTTGGAAGCCCAAAATGCTGAAACAATCTGCACCATAGATCTGAGAAAGATTTGACCGTTGGATGTTACTAGAAATGGACGTGGACACATGGAGATGTACCACGTTCCAGTAGGCCGAGAATAGAAGCGAGACAAGTGGGACCTGTTGTCGTTGTTAAAAACAACGTGGACCCTCGTGAACGTGCTACATGTCACCCTAGTTGTGGGTGACCACTGTACTATGTGGGCCCAAAGGGTAATGTAAATCGGAATTTTGGAAGTCGGGAGTTAGAAAGGAAAGCAAGTTTGAAATCCTCGAGGATCGAAACCCCAAAACCCAAAGTCCCAAATTTCCGAAGTGCCGAAAATGAAAGCTTCGAAAACCCAAAAAATGAAGTCATGAAATTGCAGAGCCGAACGAGAACTCAGAAAACTTATTTGAATCAAAATGTCTTTCGTTCTTGTTCATATTGGCTTATAAATGTTATGGATTGTTCGTGAAGTTTTGATGGCCTGACAAACTTCGAATTTAATTGCACAGAGAGAGTGTGTGTGCAGAGTTAAATAAAGGCCAGGACTCCAGCGAACCAACGCCGAGTATGGAGTGGGGAAAGGTGCAGATTACCCCCGAAATAGAAGACGAACAGGAAGGAAAGGATGTTAACCTGGGAGTCGAAGGATCGAACTCTAAAGGGCATGGAAAAGAGAAGGATAAGGAAGGACACATAATGAAAATCATTGAAGGTTTACAAAGAGAGGCCAAGGCTCGCCGAGCTGATAGCCTAAAGCTTATGAAAGTCAGGGATCGACAGGGTGCACTAAACTTAAAATTCTTGAAGAGCCTGGAAAGAATAGAAAAGAAACTCGAGAAGGGAAGAGACTCAAGTATGACGGAGAGTCGCAGAACCCATGGGAGAGTAAAATTGGATGTATAGTAAAGTCAAAGTGTCTTCCTCAGTTGGAGGTCGGTTGAGTATTTTTTTGGGGGGTGAGTAACATTGGATGTATAGTAAAGTCAAAGTGTCTTCCTCAGTTGGAGGTCGGTTGAGTATTTTTTTGAGGTCGGTTGAGTATTTTGTTTTGGCTCCATAAGTGGAAACATCATATTGGATGTAATAAAGTCAAATTGGCCCTTATTGGAGGATAAGTGGAAACATCATATAGGAGGTAGTGAAGTCAAATTGGTCCTTATTGGAGGTTAAGTAAAGTCAAATTGGCCCTGATTGGAGCTTAAGGGCAAGCACATCATCGGTCACTAAGTAGCAACATTGAACATTGGATGTAGGGTATAAATAAATTTGATGGTCTGATGGGCAATCCTAGGTCACTAAGTAGAAACATTGAACATTGGATGAGTAGCAACATTGAACATTGGATGCAAAGTATAAATTTTATAAATTTTGACAGTTTGATGTATAAATTTTGACAGTTTGATGGGCACTTTGTAAAAGGAATTTTTCTTATGACTGGGTTCTTTTTTTAATTATAAATTTTGACAATTTGATGGCACTCTATCAAAGCAATTTTTCTTATGACTGGTTTCTTTTTTTTAAATTGTTCTTTCTTTCTTGATGTTTTATATTTATGTTTGCCTATCATTTCTGGAAATTAACTAAAACAAGCATTCCAAAATTTAGAACATGCTATTATTAACAACAAAAATTAATTAAAACAAGCATTTCATAATTTAGAACTTGCTATTATTAACAACGTTGGGAAACATAAATATATTTAGTCATTATTTTATTACAAAAACGACTCTCTAATACCTAATACATTTATATTCAATAATATAAACAACAATTCTCTAATACCTAATACATTTATACTCAATAATATTAAGGTAGTCTTACATTTTCAATACTCAATAATATAAAGGTAGTCTTACATTTTCAATATTATAAAGGTAGCTTAGCCAATCGTTACAACAATTGAGATTGAGAATGGGATAGGGTAGCTAGATTTCAAATCATTTGGTAGTAGCACAAGTGGTCTACTATCTTCACTATCATACAATTGAGATTGAGAATGGGACAGGGTAGCTAGATTTCAAATTATTTGGTAATTGAGATTGAGAATGGGACATGGCAACTAGATTTCAAATAGTTTGGTAGTAGCACAAGTAGTCTACTATCTTCACTATCATTGTCTTACCTGCAACTAGATTTCAAATCATTGGGTAGTAGCACATGTGGTCTATTATCTTCACTATCATTGTCTTACCTTCTAATGATGGCTTGTTTTACCTTCAGGCTTCAATATCCTCTACTATCAACAATAGAGAAACTATATAGAAATAAACTCTTCCCCAAAGGTTGCTATTTTATATATCATATTGATAGCCCATGGGTGTGGGCATGCCATGTGAATCTCAACCTTGGAGCTTCAAAATTTAGGGTTCAATATGGAGAGTCTTGGATTGCAATTTGAATGGTGTGATTTTTAACTTTTAAGCTTCAAAGTCAACCTACAGTGTGGGATTACAATTTGCATGGTGTGAGTTGCACTAGAGATGGCTTTTTTTTTAACAATCCCAAAGACCCATTTCCCAAAGACCCATTATGGGCATAGTGTGTGCATATCTCACACTCTTATCTTAAGCTTATTTTGGGAGTTGGAATCTCATCTCAGAGTCTTATCTTGGAGAATCAAAGTCTCCACCAATAGAATTGTTGGCTTGTTTTATATTTTATTTTTTGCAATCTTATTTGGAAATGCTTAATCTGAGAGTCATATATAAATATATAAGACATACACATATATGTGGATACAGGTAAATTTTTAATCCATCCATCAATTTCATTGTTTTAAAAATTAAGTAAACATCAATCAACCAAAAAATGGGTAAATACCAGTCAAATTTGATTGATGATTTTAAAAATTTAGTAAACATCAATAAACCAAAAATGACTAAATACCCTTCAAATTTAACTCTTAATTGAATCCTTAATCCTTAATTGAATGTATGGAATATTTTCTCATAAGTGAACATCAAACATTGGTTGTATGGTAAACTCAAATTGGATCTACCTTAATTGGAAGTTAAAGGTTGAGTACTACTTTACGTGAGTGGCAACATTGGAACGATCTAAATTAATTGGAGCTTAAAGGGTGAGTACTGGCAACATTGGATGCCTATATAAAGTCAAATTGCCCTTATTGGAGGTTATGAACATTGGATGCATGGTAAAGGTTAAGGGTGAGTAAAATTGGATGCATAGTAAAGTCAAATTGGGTCTACCACTCAAAATGGGATGATTAGATGCTTGGTGAAGTAAAATTGGCCCTTATTGGAGGTTAAGATGTTAAGGATGAGTGCATATTTGATTCTCAATGAAGTGATACTAGAGGTTAGAGGTGAGCGCATCTTTGCTTAGTAAGTGAAAATTGAAAATTTGATGCTGAGTGAATTGATACTAGAGGTTAAGAGTGAGTTCATAGTAAATGAAAATTGAAAATTGAAAATTGAATGCATAGTATTTTTGTTCAATAAGTAGCAACAATAAACGTTGAGTGAGTTGAAAATTAAAAATTTGATGCTGAGTGAAGCGATACTAGAGATTAAGAGTGAGTTCATAGTAAGTGAAAATTGAAAATTGAATGCAACATAGTATTTTTGTTCAATAAGTAGCAACAATAAACGTTGAGTGAGTTCATAGTAAGTGAAAATTGAAAATTGAATTCAACATAGTATTTTTGTTCAATAAGTAGCAACAATAAACGTTGAGTGAGTTCATAGTAAGTGAAAATTGAAAATTTAATGCATAGTATTTTTGTTCAATAAGTAGCAACAATAAACGTTGAGTGAGTTCATAATAAGTGAAAATTGAAAATTGAATGCATAGTATTTTTGTTCAATAAGTAACAACAATAAAAGTTGAAAATTGGATGCATGGTAGTTTTGTTCAATAAGTGGTAACAATGAACATTGGATGTATGGTAAAGTCAAATTGTGTCTACCTTAATTGGAGGTTAAGAGTTAGTACATATTTTCTTAAGAAGTGACAACATTGAACATTGGGTCTACCTCAATTGGAGGTTAAGGGTGAGTATATCTTTGCTTAACAAGTAGTAACATTGAACAAGGGATGCATGATAAATTCAAAATTTTCTACCTCAATTAGAGGTTGAGGGTGACTATATATTTTCTTAATAAATGTTGTGTGTGACTATATCTTTTCTTAATAAGTGGCAACATTGAACATTGGATGGTGAGTACATATTTTCTTAATAAGTGGCAATATAAACAAGGGATGCTTGCTTAAGAAGTGGCAACATTGAACAAGGGTGAGTATATATTTGATTAACAAGTAGTAACATTGAAAAAGGGATGCATGGTAAATTCAAATTGGGTCTATCTGAATTAGATGTTGAGGGTGACTATATCTTTTCTTAATAAGTGGCAACATTGAATATTGGATGGTGAGTACATATTTTCTTAATAAGTGGCAATATAAACATGTGATCTTTGTTTAAGAATTGGCAACATTGAAAAAGGGATGCATGGTATCATTTTACTCAATAAGTGGTGTATGGTAAATTCAAAGTATCATTTTACTCAATAAGTGATGTATTGTAAATTCAAATTGGGAGGTTAAGGGTGAGTATATATTTTCTCATAAGTGGTAACATTGAACATTGGATGATAAGTATAAAAGTGGTGAATATAACAAGTGATAACAATGAACATTAGATGGATGCATGGTGTTATAGGTTAGACTTTTTGTGTTTCATATCACTAAAAAAAAAAATCATTGGATGTACGGTGTTACGGGTTAGATTTTTTTGTTTCTCTTAAGTGTCTCATATTACTCAAAAAGCCTAGTGTCTCATATTACTCAAAAATCCTAGTTGCCACGGGGCACGAGCATGACCATGTTAGTTAGGCATGATCATTAATCAATGTGACCATGTTAATTAGGCATGATCATCAACCATTGTATGTATCACTAATTCAAAATATTCCTAATTGAAATGTCTTGACGAAACCCAATCTAGGCTTCTTCAACTATGTAGAATGTTAAAGTGCGTGGTATTAGTATTTGAGTTTTCTGCATTATCTTGATGGAGGAGGTGGTTATCATGAGGAAGAATAAGGGGAAGGTGG
>ML839278.1:0-14098 GCA_009831015.1 Picea engelmannii | reverse complement strand
GGGGGGGGGGGAATCTGGGGCAAGTGGTTCGGTGGTGTTTTCAAGGAATTCCTGAGGTAGTAGTTCGCCCACTGGTGGAACATCAATGTGGGGAGGGGACTCAGAGAGAGGAGTATTGTCTCTGATATCTGTTTCGTTAGAGGAAACTACACACACGTGTGTTGAAATAGAATGGTTGATGAGAGGTGGTGCTCCATGATAAGTTCCTAACAAGGATGGGTCTTTGAATATTCCAGGGCCAATGTTGATGACCGTAAAAGCTTCCGAGATAGCACGAACAAGAAGGAGGATGTTATCAATGTTGGCGAAGTGATTAGGCTCGTAATGTGTAAGTTGGTTGATGGTGACGATTTTTTCGTTATGGGGGAACATCATCGTACAAAACAAAGAAGAGGTTATCGCCTTCATAACATACATGTAGCTACGTCCAAACAAGATATTGTAATCAAGTGGGGTGTTAATAACTTCAATGTCGATGAGGATGGTTTTTCCCTCAAGTTCTATGGGGACATTTTGGAAGAGCCCTTCAGGGGATGATGGTTGACCATCATAAGCTCTTAGGGTGATGGAAGATGGTACTAGCTCAGGTGAGCCGAGTTTCTGCCATACTACTTTGGAAATGATGCATGTGGATGCACCTTCATCGATGATGGACCAATGAACTGCCATGTTCCAGATCTTAACTAGTATCTGAAAGGCTACTAGAGTGGGGATGCATGGTTTTTTGTTGTCTAGATCAAAGGTGATAAGTCGAGTATCAGCTGGGTCAACTACCCCAAAGGCGGAAAAAAAGGATTTGTGTTGTGATGGACAGGTTTGGAAGACCTCCAACACAGGCATAGTTGCAGGGGATTGTGATAAATCACCGACCAAACTGTAATTATGGGTGACCCTAGCATGAGGGTTATGTACATTCTATCGCAAAGGTATGCGGGGTATACGAGGATTTGGTTCAGTGTTAGGGCGTGGGACCATTAATGGTTTTCCGGTTGTAGCTGGAGTGGTTTATGAGGTGGTTGGGCTAGAGTCAGGACATATGGATGATTGCGTGTTTACAAAATAATCTCTTCCTCACTGGTATGGAGGATATTGCAATCAGCTAGATTTCTGGGTTGATTGGGACCTGGGTTTTGATATTGCCCCATTTGCGGTGTGGCATAGTTTATCTCTTGTCGGGTATTCATCACACCTTGGTGTGGAATGGGGTTTTGAAAAATGACTAGAGGTGGTGGGTTGAAAATAATGTTGTGGGGCCGGTTGAGGGGCAAGTGGTGCCAAAGGGTGTTGAGTATTCATGGATTCTTTCATCCGTTTGTAATCAATGATTTAGGGGAAGTGGTGAGTATAATGTCCATACTCACCACATAGAGTGCAAGGGAAGTTAGTTATGAGGTTATTGTTCTTCCTTTGTCGTGGTTGATTGTTATTGTTTCCCCCTTAGGGGTTTTGGTTGCCTTGATTATGGTTTCCCCTAGCGGGGTTATTTCCTCATGGTCCCAGGTTGTTATTGTTTCGATTTTTTCCTTTCTTCTTGGCATTATTCGACTGGTGAGACAGATTTTTTGTATTCAACTGTTCAAAATCATGAACCTTTTGAATGGGAGAGGGATGAACAAATTTAATGTCGACATGTGGTTGTCCTGGTGGAGGAGCAACTGGCTGGGAAGGACAAGGAAATGTGAAATATGGATTGTTTTGTGGAGACGATCCATATGGCGTATAGGAAGTTGAAGTACTTCCATTACTTTTAGGGTTATATATGGGGGTTGGGGGTGGACTCGTACTTGATTGAGAGACTAGATTCATTTGAGGTACTAGTGGGGGTCCTCTCTGTTATCACCATAACAATTATACATGAAATTTGAGTTTCAGATTTATCAGGGGACTAGAGAAATGTAGAGAAATGGTGTGATTTGGAGGTCCAAGCCATATGTAACAACATATGGATAAATATAGTGGGAGCGCGAAAGAAAGGATCCAACAAACCGTAGATGTTTAGGTGACCCAGATTGATGGTCGAGACCCGTATCGGGCGGCGAAGTAGCATGAAGTTTAATTATGTGAAGGCGGGCCGGGGAAAACCACCGCGGTTTTACTTGTGGACGCATGGTGCTCTCAGAGGTACATCGGGGCAAAAAGTGGTCTGCCTAAAACCATTTTCCCAAAAGCCCTGATGTCACATGTTCTAATACATCAAATCAACAATTCATGTGGGGGAGGGTGATGACTAGTCAAATCACCTCATGACACTCATTCAGGTACTTCACGTCCGTGTAATGTCAGGTGAATGCCGTCGGATAACTAACTCAAAGGATAATCATTCAAAATAGATTGGCCAAGCATGATGAACCAATGTACCTGCAAGTGATCTTGTCAGAAATTCATGATTAGAACTCGATGACTACCGATCTTCAAAATATGTGTGGCATTATTTGGCTCCGGAAAATCATCGTCTCATTCATAAGAAGAGCAATCTAAAACAGGACCTACTTCCTTATTTTTGTAGAGCTAAGAAAAACAAAAATCATGTTCTTTGAAAAATTGAGAGACATGGATGAAGCAAATCAAACAATATCCAGTAAAACAAGGTTTTCAACTAACATGGCAAGTTTATCAATGAGCAAGAAAGAAAAGTCGATTGTGTAGATATTAGCAATAAAATTTCATACTGAGCCTGCGACAGAACCAAAATCAGGGGTTAGACTAAATCCTGTCATGAGGGATCTAATTATCAATAGACACGTGGAAAAACTCTACAATCAAGCAGTGAAGAATAGGCAGAGAAAACGACAGAAGGTAGAAATCAGAGCTGAGGCGGTTGAGAGCGTTGGGGAAAATCAACCAGTCTGGTTGAACACTCTAAAAGAAGAAATCACAAAGATGGAATAAATTCTCAGGTAGAATTGAGTACGTTTCAAATTTTTTTGGACATGTGGCGTTCAAAGAAAAAGCTTCAAATATGCCAGACTTGTTCGTAACGATCCCTTTAAAGTAGGAGAACTGTCGTTATACACTCCTCCTTTTTTGTAATTGACTTATATTTTTAGAATTACGGGGAAGTTTAATCGTTTTGAATTCCATTGTAAATCCTCTATATATATATATATCATCCCGAGGATATAGAAAAAGGAGGGGGAAGAGGGACCTTCCCTCGTAGTAGGAAGGTTTTGTAAAATCATGGAGCTAAACTGAATATATAATGCAAAAGTGGTTATTGAACTATTTACGAAAATATTCTAATTGGTTGTGATATGAGTTCTATTTCCTTTTGTAATATGTATTTATTGTGGCTCTGAAATCCCATTCACAATTTCCTCTTTTAAATTGGAGAGTTAGAAGTCTAGAATTCGTCTGATGATGCTCTAGACTTAGCGATTTAAATTCACGTGATTCTCTTCTTAACTAGGTTAGAATTCATTTAAATATGCTCTGATGTAGTTATTTGTTCTTCTTTTCCTCTGTTACCGTGCAAATTTTCGATTTAAACTCAAACTCATTGCCTCATTTAGCCTTTTCCTCTTGATAGTTTCCATGATTTGCAAATGCATTGGTTCATGTTCGACTCCATAGCCCAAATGCTACCTCTATTCTTTCAACAAATCTATGACACTCAACAAATCTAGCCACCAATTATCCAAAGAAATATCAAGTGACATGAGAGAGCCCTCTCTGAGTTGAGCAGGCTAGTGCCTCATCTCTAAAGCAGGTTGAAATAGTTACCCTTTTCCTCTGCTTTGACAGTGAAGAAGATTTACAGGGTGCTAACACTCTCGATGGCTAAGGGGGAACAACAGGATATGACTGTTGGTGAGTGGGGGGAGGGTAATAAGACGTCCCTCCATATGGTTGAGGATAATGATTTGTACCATAGGTAGGTGATGGGTGGCTGTAAGAGTTGAGGTGTGTCATAGAACCAATAAACCCATCCACAACATGGGACATCCCAGGTATGTCCTGGCCAAATGGTATGGGTCTGGGTGCATCAGGAAATATTGTGTACAAGTAACTTGATTGGGCATATATGAGGTCGAATTGTTGGTCATTTCTCATTGATTCCTCTTCTGATTGGGGAAAAGTGGATGCTACATCCTTGACAATCACGAGGATGAGCATTTGAGAAACCAATAGAGACATTGTTCTTTGGTGGTTTCTTCTTTACACAAACTACGTCGCCGAAGCCATTCATGGATGTGGTCGGCAATATGGATAAAAGTGGTTTGTTTGAACTCAGAGAGAAGTTCTAAACCAGTGTCATGACGAACTGGTAATTGGAAAAAGGACAAAAATTCCCTAGCCAATGATTCAAAGGTCACATGGGACCCTGATTTTTCGTCCACATATCATTTGGCTGATGAACCAGTGAGAGTTCTTTGAAATAACCTCAAGCAGATGGAATCATCCATGATGATGTTTGAAGAGTACCATAAGTGGAAGGTCATAACATGGTTGGCGGGGTCTTCCCATGGTTTTCCTTCAAACTTTGGAATGTATGAAGGTAACTTGGTAGGCATATTAGGCCAAGTGACATCATGTAAAATGGGGTCATTCATGAGTTTGGTTAAATCAAGAATGTTGAAGGATGTCAAGTATGGAAAATAGGGATTTGGTGAAGGATTAGTTCCAACCATTGTGTGTGTAGGTAATGGACCTGTCCCTTGAGAGGGATTTGGTGGGTTTGCACTTCTCCCTTGAGAAGAAATTTGTCCCCTGCCTCCTTGTGAAGGAGAACCAATAGATGGATTGCCTTGGGTATTTGACCCAAGCAAAGTGGAACCAGGTAAAGTTGATCCCAAGACAGTAGCACTTACTAGGTTGTGAGATGGTTGAGTCGGTGAGTTGGCAAGACTAGGGACTCCTCCTAGAATAGGAGGGATATTCTACAAGTGTCTAGAATGATGAGGATTCTGTGGCTCCCCTATGGTTCCAACTAGCAAAGTGAATGTGTGCAAATGGTGACAAGAGAAAAATAAATGAAAAGTGTTTTTTTATATTTTTGACCTTCACAAAATAGTATAACTCACAATTGCATGTAATCAAATGAACATTATACATCAACTGTAAAATAAACAAGCATGTGGATAGGTTGATTTTTTCCTCATGGGGGAAAAAAGAAAAAAAAAATGCTCGTGTCCTAAAAGACCTATCGTCCTTCCTCTCAATTTAGCACTGGGCCTTCCAATATCAGTTGACAGTGGGGTTTGAAGCCACCAGAAGAGGAACTAGTGAAGGTTGAAGTAGTCAGTTATAATGAGGGGTAGAGGGCACATATCCCGAAAGAGCTAGCAATATTTCCCAATAGCCACACGAAAACTTACCAAGGTGCAATTGCAGCCCACAACCACCACCTGGGTAGATATCCTATGTTTTTCCACTAAGTACCTCAGTCAAAGTGCAGCATTTAGATTTTCGGCCTAAAAAATGGGTCACGGGTTAGATACCCTCACAAGAGTTGGGTGACTCAGGAGGGATGCACAAAACAACCGGACCTCGAACTTTGACCCTTCATGGGTATCTCCCTGCCTTATGGTATAGGAACACTTGACTTGGAGGATTTGAAAGATCCGTATTCTCAACTTATAGTGTTTCAAAATGTGAGAACCTGATAATAGGGGGTTATTTGTATGCCTACCCCCAAGATCCTACCTAGAATAAAAAATTTCTTTAGGCACCTCTTGTGGAGGAAAAATTTAGTGCGTTCATAGAAATTTTTTATATGGAGTGGGCTAAGAGATTGAGGTCATGGACCAACCTCGTTTGAATTAAATTGGTGTGGACAATTTCCAAAGAAGTAGTCGGATCTTTCGGAGTTCCTTTGAAGTAATTTGTGGGTACTTAGAAGGAAAGCTTACTTCTACCTCCACTATTCTAATAGAAATTATGTGTGTGATGAGTGGCTTTTGTGTGCAAGAAAGTGAAAAGTGTGCAAATTATTTTTAATAATTTAAGTGTAAGATTGCAGCATGTGGACATCCTATGGTCCTTACAAATCTTCTTACCTACCTTAATATGTTTCTTTGGTACAACCTTGCAGAATATTTAAAGCCCTAAAGAACTAGCAATGTGGACATATGGGTCCTTACTTGATCCTTTAAACTCCTTATAATGTTGTCTAAACTAGAAAAGATTTTGAAACTATCCTAGGATTGTAGACATGTGGGCATGTGTGGGCCCATTACTTGATCTTTTAAACTTTCCTAGAGTGTCTTCTACACTAAGAAAACATTTTAAAACTATGCTAAGATTGTAAACATGTGGGCCCTTACAAATATTTAAGGTAATTTTCCAAAACTAAGAGGTACCCTAGGGGGTTTTTATCCTCTCCTAATGATTTTCTAAGGGAGATGAAATTTCCTTTCAACCACCTTTTCTAATTCCCGATATCACACTTGGGTACAGGGGAAGAGCATACTTGAGGGTTAAAATTGATTTCTAGTCCCAAATTAGTTTATTTGTATTTGAAAAAGCAATAACTTTAACTCAAAGTTTTAAATTCCAAATGAGCCATCCATGTGGCAACAAAGCAAAGAGAAGAATATTGATTCTTTTTACCTCTATGTGCTTATGTTAGATAACCTTCCTTATGAAAAAGGACTCTAAGTGAAGTGTGATTGCTTTATAAAGTGCAATAAATTAAAATTTGAAGGCAAGGGGCCCTCAAACCACTCATAAAGCCTTACAATTTTCCAAAAATTGAACTTGTGCGCAGGTTGTAGTTATGACAATCATGCTAAGGGAGAAGAATGCACACAATGAGCGGGTGTATGAAAGTTGTTACACGCACAGAGCACATAATGCGCGTTTGTGTGCCTTGAAAGCCGTGCACTTCCTGTCACACATTGTGAACGAAATTTCCAAATGAAATTCTCTTGCCTTGACTCTGAATTTTGACTTTGGAAGACTGGATTAGGCCGGTTTTGGTACTTGCATATCCAAATAATTATAAAGAAGTGCTCTCAAGACTTAAATAGGGATGAATTTGATTCACAATCCCCAGTATGGTCACCAATTTGTTGTGTTGGTTTTGTCACATGGGTGAGAAAATACACAACACTTACTTGCCTAGTTAAGTCAGCTAAACAAGACAGAGGTTTGTGAGTTGATTAAATGACCAAATACACATGAAACAATGAAATAAAACAAAAGGAAATAAATGTTAGAGAAGTTTGCAAGAACTAGAACCATGAAAAACAAAAAATGAAAATCATATAGCTACCAATGGATTAATATATTGATAGTCTAGCACCGTAGAGAAAGGCAAGGACTTATGAATCCTCTCTTCCTCCTTGGGAGGGCTCTCGAGTTCCCTAATAGAGATCTATTCTCTTCTTGCAATGGAAAGTGACAATGTTGAAGAAATACAATGCCAATCCTCTCAAGAGGTGAGTGGAATGGCCCTTGCTATAGTGCTTGATTGATTCAAAGAGAGAAGAGGATTCTCCAAGAAGAATTATTGCAACATAACAATACCTTGAAGTTCTTATTTTTCTAGTACACCCATGGCACATATTTATAGTGTCCATTCATGACAAGATACAACTGGTTCATAGTGTGAACAAGGGGCCTTTTAGGGCACTTCCTAACCCTTGGCCAACCTCCAAGCTATATTTTTCTCAAATATGAGTGTCAAATTGTGTTGGGGGTCGGACTAGAAGTGGTTGAGAGGCCGACAAGATTCATAAATGCATCGTTCATGAGAAGTGCACGGATTTGCTTGTAGACAGTCATGTGTCTTGCACATTCTGCGCACAGTGCATGATTAGGGATGTGTTGGCCCGCACGTTGTGCACACAGTGCACACGCTTCCTTTAGTGAATTTGCGCACTTTGATTTTTGAACAAAGCATATAGTTTTAAGCCTTTTTGATGGATTTTGGTGTTGTAGGTGTACTAATTGCTGCTGGAATTGATGTCTTTCTTCAACCATTGTGTGCAATGCTGCGAACGATTTTTCAATGATAACACATAGTCCTAACTATCTCATGAATCACCATGAGTTGATCACCAAGGCTACCAAAGCATATGGAATCCTCGTGCAACTTTCCAAGTATGCTTGGAGCACCCTCCATCATGTCATTGCCAATGGTACCTCAAATTTATTCCTTACACATGGTATCTTGCTCATAAGTGATGTATGGAAGTCAAATTGGGTCTATCTTAATTGGAGGTTAAAGGTTCTTTTCTCATGGTAAAGTCAAATTGAAGATTAAAGGGTCTTTGATCATGGTAAAGTCAAATTGGGTCTATCTCAATTGGAGGTTAAAGGGAATTTACTCATGGTAAAGTCAATTGGGTCTATCTCAATTGGAGACTAAAGAGTCTTTGCTCATGGTAAAGTCAAATTGGAGATTAAAAGGTCTTTGCTCATGGTAAAGTCAAATTGAGTGTACCTCTCAATTGGAGGTTAAAGGGTGATGATATCTTTGCTTCTAAATCAAAACATTGAACATTGGATGCATGACATCTTTGTTGAATAAGTAGCAACATTGAACATTTGGAGGTTAAAGAGTGCATGTATCTTTGCTCCTAAGTATTATACAGTTATTTTCCACATGATTACCTGATGGATATTCTCTAGAGGTTATCAGGCTGAAACATTGAGTTATGTCACTTTTCCCTTGAGTATATACCATCCTTTTTCCTGGTTGTGAGCTGTCCTTTTACAGATCATCAACCAAATTGATGGTCAAACCTTGCTTTATTGCAAATAGCGACCGATCGCATTCTGTAGGAATGTAGGGCGTGACTGGGTCTGTTACTCTCAAATTAGGAATGGTTACATCGAGACGAGATCAAGCTCAAATTTTTTGTAATTCGACCTTGAGAAGCTTTTTATTTTGAGTGTCTAAGAGTTATCCACCATCTCATCTCTTTCATCCTATGTATTAAGGGTTTCTCATGGGAAATATGGAGGAAAAGTAAGAGTAAACTTATAATGTCAGATTGATTACAGATCTTGGGCAAGGAAATTGGGAGAAGCTTAATCAAGCTATTTGTTTGTAAGTTGTAAACGTTTTGCTTTATTAATAGAAGATGCACATGATTTTCCCCTCTAACTGATTGTATATGGTGATTTTAATTTTTCTAGAGAGTTAATATTTTCATGTCTTTATGTCATATCATTAGATCTATCGATTATTAGTACATGTTGAATTTGATCTTGTGAGAGGTGTTTGTTGGTGTTCTTATGTGTTCAGACCCATGTTCGTGAAATTCAAGTATATATTCAAAGGAGAGAATGACAAAGGAGCAGCAAGGATGAACATCAAAGTATCAGGTATGCTTCTCATCCTCTTATCTCATAAATATTCTCATGTATGATTAAGATCTAGGAAAATATATAGTTTGCATCTCTATTTAGTATTAGGTCTAGGAAGAGCCTAAGGGAGGTGACTCTTGTCATGAAAGTGAAGGATATCTTCAAAGGAGAGAATGACCAAGGAGCATGCAGGGACAACCATCAAAGTATCAAGTATGCTTCTCATCCTCTTATCTCATAGATCTTCTCATGTTTGATTCAAATCTAGGAAAATCTATAGTTTGCATCTCTATTTAGTCTTAGGTCTAGGAAGAGCCTAAGGGAGGTGATTCTTGCAAGGTACATTTATCCTACAACAGACTGGTGACCATACTAGGGAATTCATTACTATTTTTTTAGTTTTCTTCCTCAATTTTAAATTCATATTCTCAACATCCTTTCATGTTTTAAGCCCTGATTTTTGTTTTCATTCAGCCCATTAGTCTTTTTTGAGTCTGTTTGAAAGTGTTCAGTCCTAGATTTTCCTTAGATCTATTAGTTTTCTCACTTGTACGATCATGGTCATGGGTTTCCTATGCACACAGAATGAAAAACCCCTTTTGATTGCGTGTTGCTCCACTACCACACATGACCACCTAAAAATCAGTGTGACCAATGCTAGGGGTCACAAGTCTCTCCATGTACAAAGTGCGACCAATCGATTTGTATTAACTGGAAAGGAGTGACCAGCCACTAAAAAGTTGTGTTTTGGAGGGACATCCTTCAAATCCAGACCAAATATGCTTTCCATGTTTTCTAACAGTTTCAAAAATATTTCTCATATTTGTTTCAACAATCATTGCTGCAACCTTTTTCAAGTCATTTGAAAACTATTTTTTAGCATTGAAAGCTTGGGTTTTCTGCATTGAAGACATCCTTGTGATTGAATATTTTATTCCCTGGGTGCTTATTTTCTTCATCTTATTTATATTTTGAGTTCTTTGCAAGTGTCATTGAATCATTTCATTTTGTTTGAAAGAGAGAGCAAAAGAAGAGTCTCTTTTGAGTTTTCATGCAATTTGGAAAGAAGAAAACAAAAGTTTTGCATTTTACTTTCATAGGTGGAGTGTTTTTGGTACATATTTTAGAGCTTATCTTTGTTTTGGGATTTCAAGGACATTAATTTGATAGTTTGGAATTTCAAATTTTATCCATTTGAAAAAGGAAAAGTGAAAGTTGCATGATTTTGGGTGTTTATTTACATTAAGAAGAAAAATATCTCTTCTCCTTCCCTTAGATACAATTCATTGAAAGATAAATCTTTGCATCTCATTATTTTTGCATGGTTTTGGAGTCAAGTCATCACATTATCCGCTTCATATTTATTCACCCTTCTGAGTAGGAACAACCATTAAAATTAACCAACGTGCTTAATAAAATTAATTAGACATATTTTGTTTTATAGCACACCAACAATAATATAAGGATAGGGCCTTTGGATTAGGGTGAAGTGAGTAAACTATCCAAGGCTATTGGATGAGACTATAGAATACCAGAGAGAGTAAAAATATAGTAGTAGAAATTAACGTTATTCGAGAAAGCTCCTCTCACACATGAGTAAAAAACGAGGTCAAACGAAGTGATCGATTGATATTTCCCCTCTTCCTTTCACCTAGTGGGACTATTGCAAGTTTGGGGCTTTGAAGAGTGGCAAGTCCTCGAGGAGACACCACTTATTCTTTGTTTGTTGGCTCGTGGATTTATGTCTGGTATTCCCAAGCCCATTTTATAGTCTTGACTGTCAATTGTACCCCCCCCCGGTTGTTTGTTGTGAATTGGTAAACATAGTAACCTCTCCTAGAATTCCACACAAGTGACTGTAAGGGGGGTTCCTTCTGCAAATAAGGTTCCTTGTGGTACCTCCGAAAGACGTTCAATCTCAACTTCAACAAAACATGAGGGTATTTTCCTGCGGGCTCTTACTTGAACCTTGGGGAACTATTGTGGGAAGATTATCGTAATTGTTTCTCATATCTTCGTTGATGGCCTGATATCCCATCTTCATAAGATCCTTTCACCTACTGTTTTCTTGTTTGATTACTTTCATATTTGTTAGGGGTTTGTTCTTTCAACATTCATAGTTGTCCTTAGGGATTTTTATTTCTGTTATATTTTCACCTTGGTTGACCAAGGTCTTCAAAGATCTCATAGAATGCAAGGGTTGGATCTTGAAGAACATGATCGTCCACACAACCCTTCTAACGAAGGAACTATTAATGAAGAGGTTGCTTCCAAAATTGGGAGTGTAGCTCTCTTGAGTGACCAGCTCAAAGGGGTGGTTGAAATCATTGAGGAAGGCTCTGTCCCTCCCGCAAATTCCCTTTTTACTAGTCCTTATAACCCACTACTTGTTGAGATTCCTTCAACAAGGTTTATTGATTATTTTTCTTCTTACCGCTTACCACACAGTATGTACAATAGATGATCTTCTGGCATGGACACAAATCCACCTAATTATACAGATGGAGTGGTGATATCCCCACTTGACCCTAAGATAGTTTCTCTAGCATGCATCACTACTATTGACACTTCTCCTTTGTGGGGAACGATGTGACCCATGTTACCCTATCAAAAAATCCAACACAACTTATGTCCCCACCTCTATAGCTGCACATATGTATACACCAAGTGATCTACTTGGATGTTCTATACCTTTTCCCTCTAGTCAGGTGTCCAGCAGTGCTGTTGCATCGGGCCCAATGACAAGTAGGTTATTTTACCCCCTTCAGTCAAGTAGGTAACACAATGACAACCTCACAGACTGTTCATCCTACACAAATGGTGCAAGTGGGAAGTTCTTTTATACCTCCCACTGGGGGAAAAATCGAACTGGGGGGAAACCCTCAACTGTAGGGCCATATTCAACATGGGGGAAATAACCAACATGGGGGAAACAACCAGTTTGGGGGCAATCCCTTACCAAAAACTAGCTAGGGAAATCCCTTACTGGAATCCAACCTCAATATTGGGGAAAGACCATTCCGACAGGACCTACATGCCATTATATTGTCCTGCCATATTCGAGAGTTGTAAACACTCCATGGGGTCAACCTAATATGACAAGCATCCCTCTACAAGGAGATTTTCCTATTCAACCTACGAAACATATGTTTCATACTCCCCAACCCTCTCAACAACAATATATGGGAGGACCATCATGTTTTACCATGCCATCACAACCTGTATATGGTCCTACTGGTATCCCAATGCCACACCAATACTACTAGTATTCACAACGAAACCGACAACTTCCCTTTTTGGATACATTAGATCTGCAGGATTTATCTTGTTTAACTAACGATCCCATCCAACATGCCCCATTTTGGCCACCCATCCCTACCAAACTACCCTTCGATATCTCGAAGTTTGACAAGAAGCCTATAGAAGATCCTAACAATCATTTAATGATCTTCCATATTTGGTGTTCTTATAACTCCTTGATAGATGATTACATTAGATTAATACTTTCCAGAGAACTCTCACAGGTTCAGAAACAAAATGGTATATCGAGCTATCGTGAAACTCCTTTGTCAACTTTAATTCTCTTGCTATGGAATTTCTGACCCATTTCCAACTGCCAATTTGGTATGAGACCGATATCAAGATTCTAACCTCTCTTAGGTAATCCATATCCACTCATATTTATGATCATATTCATGAATGGAGGTAGCGAAAATGGTTGACTAAAGCTGCAATTCCATATCAACTCATGGAAGATTGGTTTACAAAGTCACTCTTGCCCCCCATTGCTAGAGATGTCACCATGGGAGGTGTTGTTATTGAGGAGAAAGCAATCAACCATGATCAATATTTGGACTTGGTATATTCTCAATCCAATACACTGTATGATATGATTCCTCATGCTCCTCGATGGACGAATGATTCGTTAAGACCATCCCCGGAAGCCCATGTCGATGGCATGATAGGTTCTATAAAACTATAGTCTACAACTCAATCAACTAGGCAACAAGGAAATCCAACCTCCACCCCATCCTCATCCCTCTCCTGCACAAACCTCCAAGGTTAATGTGGTTCAATCCACTTCATCTCAACAACTTGGAGGCAAGAAGAAAAAAAAATGTAAATCCAAAAAATATTCTAACTAGAAGGAGAGTACAAAAACCCAAGATTCCAATGCTGGGTGAAAAAACAAAAGAAAGGTAAAATATCCTTACATGGTATGTAAGGAGGACCACTTCACCAAAGACTACCCTCGCCTTGCCAAGGTTCATAAATAACTCAAGCGAGGGGGATCTCCTTTTCAACCAATGATATTAACCAATCCTTTCCCCCCCATCAACAACAAATGGTAGCACAAGCTCCTGCACCCCCACTCAGGGGAAACACAAGGTCGTCAACCGCGAATATTATGATGGTTAAATATATGGTGGCACTATCCACCAGAGAAAATAAATATGACTCCTAATAAGGGGAACATTCATCTAAGGATCCTCCACAGACTAAACCACCCAATGGCCCTCTCACTTTAGAGAAACTAGCTTCCGAACTTGCAATATTCCCTCCAAAAGGGGTACTTCGACAGACTACCCATAATATGAATGCTCAGGCAGCTCAACACTATAGTATAGTGGAATATCTCACCCAAGAACCATGTGCCATGTTAACACTCAAAGTATTGCAGAGTTTTCCTTCACAACGGAAAATATTTCTATCTGCCATGGGGGTAATCGACACTTTGTATTCAAAAATTATTCCTTTGACACAAAACAGAGCAAGTCACATCTCTCACACCAACTAGCATTGAAAATCAAAGTTGTTTGTCCTAACAAGAATATATTTCATA
>ML839277.1:26640-43513 GCA_009831015.1 Picea engelmannii | reverse complement strand
GTAATGGAGAACACTCCCTGTTTTGGCAAGACTCGTGGCCACAACAACCGCCTCTAACCACTCTTGAAGACCTCATCCCCCTACGTCAACAAATGTTGTTTGGGGACTCCTTGTTTGTGAAGGATCTATGGAGGGACAATGATTGGCACCGGCCCTGGTGAAATTGGAAGATTGAACCTCATGAACTTTACCTTAAGACGGAGTTGGATCTACATGCTTGGAAAGATTGTGCAAATCAAAGGAAAAATCATATCAGGGAAGGCCCAGATTTACTTATATGGGGGAACTCCGTAACAGGAAATTTCTCAGTTAAAGAATCTTACTATTTACATGAAAATTACTAGGAGCAACCAAGGGAACGTATCTGGGGAAAGATATGGAACCCAATATTCTAGCCAAAAGTGTCCATATTCTTATGTCTTACCGTTCAAAATTTCATACTCACTTGGGAAAATATTTGGAAACGTGGATTCATAGGCCCCTCAATCTGCCCACTCTCTTAGCAACAGGAAGAAATGATGGAGCACCTATTCAACCATTGAAACTACAGTGAGAGAAATTGGGATATGGGGGCACAAGTAATGCATCTCTCCAATAGAAATCGAGCTAGTATCGTAAACACAGTGGAGAATTGGGACTCGATTTCCTATTAAAATCTAATCTTGGATTGCATCTGACAACTTTTACCTGGATTCACCATGTGGAAAATCTGGAAGGAAAGAAACAAAAGGATTTTTCACTCGATGACCTCCCCCCCTCTCTCAACCTGGGAAATAATTATGAACTTGATACGTGAAACGATTAAGAGTGGGCAGTGATCCCAAGAGGACCTTAAGTGTAATCCGGGTGAAATTCATATCCTACAGGCCTGGAAACTCAACCTCACTGGTGAAAAACAAAACAATGGTGTTACTAGAAAAAATGGCAGCTCATGCACTTAGTCCCCCCCACCCACTGGTTTTATTAAATTAAACTTTGATGGCGCGTCAAAACAGAATCCACGTTCGGTGAGCTTTGGGGCGGTCCTCCGAAATGAAGAGGGAAAAATTTTGTATTATGCAACATGTTATCTAGGATTCAATACAAATAATGCAGCTGATCTCTCGAGCCTTCTCAGAGGTGTCAAGTTAGCAACAAACCATGAATTACATAAGCTCATGGTGGAGGGAGATTCCCAGATCATCATCCAGCTTATTACTAAAATAATTCATGTGTCACACCCCTTGGAGGTCTCACCTAGTTGGAGACTCTCAATATTTCTAGAAGATTTCAAAGCCCTATTACAGCCTAATATCACCCTAATAGCCTCACATGTGAAAAGAGAGGGAAAAAAAATAGTTTATTGCCTGGAAAATGAAGGCGTGGCCTCCACGGTGGAGCTGATTCATTGGAATGCACAAACTTCTCCTCAATCCGGGCTATTAGAACACTTCTTTGACTTAGCTAAGAAATATTATCCAATCCAGGATGGGGTGCCACGTAGCAACGAGAGGCCACGTAGCTTTCCCCAGACCCAAGCCATAAATATGGCAGGTCGACGCCCTTCACCTCATTCTTGCATGAAGGGAGGCCATTACTTCCTGCTGAGAAGGGGAGGACAACTCCCTCGCATGATAAATATGTAGGCCACAATGTGTAATTGCAGTGGGGGGATCGGTACAGTGGTCATGTTGGGCCTTGGATTATCACTCCTGCTCGGACGAGGTTGGATCCATTTCTCCCTTGCACTCCATCACCCTAGCCGCTCTGAGAATGAGACATGCGTGCAGTGGACTCTTATTGAGATTTCTCAGTGAATTATCAATATTCCTGGCCTAGCCATGCCAAGGGAAAAATGCAAGCCGAAGCGCAACCCAGCATGGTATAGTCTAGTTTCCCTACAGAGGTATGTGCAGAGGCTGGAGCATGCCCTTTCCATTGCTCGGAATCAGAGATGGGAGAAACCAAGGACACCACCAATGGCACGTTGAGGAGGATATTCTGGAGGAACCCATCCAGGTTCCTCCATAATCCCTCCTCTTCATAGTGTCAGATGATTTTCATCCCCCCAGCCATAATTCAACAAGCACAAGTGCCCAATCCACCATGGAAGGTGCCACATGTATAATTGAGGAGGAATTCCTCCATTTGGACTCTACAAACCTCAATTCAAAACATGGAAACCAAGTCAAGACAAGAGCAGAGGAGGTCAAACCATTGGAGGCAATGGACACTGTGCGAGAGGACTTGGGCGGGAAGGTGGAGGGCCACCCAGTCTTAGAGCCTCTACCACTCACTGCTCTCCCTAATTTATGACATGCTCCACCACCTTTCTTCCATTCAGAGAAGATCGAGCTCATCTTCGATCTAAGGAACTAGACAGTTGAAAAAATACATCGAGAGACCCTCGTGCACAAGCAAATTGACATGCTCTATGATGCCTTCACAAATGCACTAGTAGCACAACTTTTCCCGACCTGTGCAAGGCCTTTCATGCTCCAGCCTAGGGACGACCCCTTCCGCGGTGCTCCAAATGACATGACCCTAGGTGCAAATGTGTAATTTCTTTGTTATGGTCACCTTGCACACTTTTAGCTCAGCTCTCTATACTACGATGATGCATTTTTACAATTTTGTCATCTTTTTTCAGTTTGTAGTTTTTCTTAGATGCATAGAACAGGTAAGTAAGAACATGAATCCGCCACCTACTCTAGTTTCCGTTTGGTAGGGCAGATGGTGGATAGCCATTTTGTCTAATGATATCACAGTCTGCCAGCTGTTTTGGTTTCCACTAACTTGGCAGAACAGGTGGCAGACTATTGACATGTGGCATTTTTGTACTATAAAAGCTCAGTAATAGGGAACTCCCATTTTTTATTTACAAAAAAAAAGAGATAAATTTGGCATCTTCAATAGATATCCTAGAAGTGCTTTCGTCGAATAAAAGTTTCTTAAAGACTGAAACGAAATCATTATAGACTTCATGGAAAAATAAAGGGGTTTTATGCCTCCATAACGCTTGATACCAAAAGGTAACAGGGTTCACTTTATATTTTACCTATTGTTGATAGTTAAATTTGGGATTTGGTAAGAGTGCGTGATAGAAAATATCAAATATGAATCCATAAATAATTTCTTATCCTTTTTGTAATGCGATAATTGGGAAGAAATTTCAATGGAAATGAGTTTACCCCAATCAAAAATAGATTTCTCTTGGACTGTAAAATACCAAATGTATAAAACCATTCTAGCTATGGAAGCAGTATTCTCCTAACCTGTTATATTGGTGAATAACCATGCTATTTCTCGATAAGGTTTTTTCAAAGAGTCAACCTAAATTCTAGTTATGTCTACTAGTATAGATGTAGGATTCTCCAAGTACTCTTGCAAGAGGTCGAGAAAATTATTATGTTTCTTCCTAACATATTTGAAATCTTCACCTTTGAAGGTGAGAGTGGGCTTTGGCATATTTAATATTTTATGGAAGACTTGATGCGACAAAGAAATTGGAGAATGTCCCTAGAGTTGTATATCCCTTTGATTCAGTACGTATTTTTCATCACACCATGCAACAATTTCCTTATAGTCAAAATCCTCTAGAACACAACCAGAAATAGCAATCCCAGATGTCCAAATCACGTTCTTGTTTCTTTGAGAAACAGGAGGGGAGGAATAATACCAATATGCTCTCAACCACTAGAAATTTTGATCTTCATGACCAAAAATATTCTAAGTATCACCACAGAACTATTGTCGATATGATGTTTCAAGTTGATAGATTTGTTTCTTCGACTGAATGATATTTACAAATGAGCCTTTTTTGGAGATAATGATAATGTAATGCTTTCGCAAATGAGGATTAAATGAATATTAAATGAATATTTCTCAATCTTTTCGCAATTAATAACAACCTTTTCAAAGTTTGCAAGACAATTGTTAGCATTTAAATAACATTTATTACGCATTGGGAAAAGAAAAGTAATGGGGGGGGCGGAGATGAGAGGAGTTCACTATGAAATTTCCGTGAACCTACCAACTCGCCAACCCACGGATGGATGAGAAATCCAAATAAACTAAGTATAGAAGGAATTTGGTCGAACTTGTGAATGTCAATAAAATCAAACCTAAGGGAACCCAGGATCCATGAAGAAAATAAAATTTAAGTGATGGTCAAAATTTAGGAGGCAAAAGTTGAGGTGTAATGTGAAGGTTGCGGAAATTAAAGGCAAAGGTTTGAACCCATGTACCCATGAATTGAAGAAAGAAATAAAAATTAAGTGTTGAGGTGGACTTATGCACAATTGAATGAACGGAAATGTAAGTGGGATAGTTCGCATATACGAAGGTCCACGAACTTGAAAATGGCTATGTATAGTAACCAAGAAAGGGAAAAATAAGGGATAAAAGGAAATGGGAAAAAGGGAATGTATAAAAGGGAGGAAAGAAAGGGTGTAAAGAAGTGGGAAAATAGAACAAGGGAAGGGCAAACTAAAATCATGAAAAGGTTTCAACAGTGCCCCGTTTTCTCTGTTGGGTTTGTCCACCTATCTTCCCAATCATTCACAATTAGGCATACATCTTCCTATGTCAACCTATAATTGATTGGAAACCACTAGCATGTCGGGTCCTTATTTTCCTACACATACATGCATGTCTTCTTTGAAGCACACAATGTCCTTATAGGTTTCAATTGTCTCGGCTTATATGCCTGATCATATCGAAGTATACAAAAAATGTAACATTGTTATATTTTTGCCTCCTTTTGTTTGGCATATGCCATACATTGGCATATCGTGCAACCATACTATCTATGCCAGATGTGTCCATGCGTTGATAGTATCTTGGTTCCTTCTATCTGACCAGTGCAATCAAAATTAAAAGCCATGCATAGTGAAATTATGTTCCCTTTTCCGATGCCTCAATACAATATTTCAAAAATTGGTGATCTAGGTGGATATCGGAGGCCACCCACCTTTTCCAACTGGCTCAAAACAATTTTCTGGCAATTTTGGTAATTTACTATTTTTAGGAGTTTTTCACTTCTGGAGCCATTTTGAGGCCCTAAATGATGTTTTTTGGGAAAAGGGATAGAAATAATAAATTTACTTTGATATTTCCCCCAAAATGAATCTCCTCGACGATACCTTTCCAACGGGCTATCATGCGCCTAAAACGAAGATTGTATGCAAAATTTATGACCCCGGGAAGTTGATGTACTAACTTACCCAAATGGGGCCCACATGATTTTTGGCACTTCATCTCCTAGGGTTAGGTTTTTGGATGTCTAGGGTTTTTGGAATTCCTGTTTATTGTAAAAGGGCCTTGAGAGACTCATTGTAATCATCTTCTTGAGAATGAGTGCAACCATCACATCTCTTCTCAGAGATAAACCACCACCATTCCAGCAAGCTTGTTTCCGCTCCATTTTACAGTTTCAGCTTATTTCCTTATTGAATAGAAAATCAATTTTACTGTATATCTGTTATTTTGTGTTAAGAACCTACTAATAATCTATAATCATTTCTTTCTTCTCATAAAATCTAGATCAATTGGTTCACCAATAAGGTGGCCCAATTCATTTCAACCGCTTCGATGCATTTTTCTATAGTTGCAATTACTGTAGCATGTACTTCATCCTTTCGACATTTGTGTAGCAACTTGTAAGAAAATACCTATGTTTCAAATTGAACATTTTCATCACTATTTTTTTAACATCCAATCCCCTTTTCCCCCTAAAGGTTTAGAACTTTTCCTTCATTTCTTCTAATAGGGCTCTCTCTCTTTCCTTGTTGAAAAAAATGGTCGGATCCTCTCTAGATTTTGGGAGCCCTATGATCCTCACAATCAATGTAGTATCAATTGACACTGGGGGGTCAAGCCAAAGTGTCCCCCCATGGCGCAGTCTGGAAGTATGAATTTCATAGTATGTTTCCTCTGTGTATTATTTTCTTATTTAGTGCAGTTCCATCCTGATGTGCGATAACCATTCCTTATGTGCACGTTCATATGCCTTAGTACTCTATAATATTTTTATTTTTATATATCTAATTTTTATTTGTTTTTCTTCCTTTTTCTATATCTACAGCTTTATTTACTTATCTTCCTTTTTCTACTTTTATATGTTTTTCTATGTTTTATCTTCCTACTATAGTACATTTACTATGATACATGTGTTCTATTGCATCCCAGATAATTGTGAAAATTTTCGGCTTTCTCTATGGAGTTTCAGTCAACATCCATTCACCATTTCGCCAAGGACTTCTCCATTCAGGGTTTCCAACTGTGCAACACCTATCTCTATTACATGTTGAATCGCATAGGGTCCTAACTAATGCATTCTAAACTTTTATGGATGCTGCATGAACTTTTTTTCATAGAGTAATAAAAAATATCCCACTTGAAACTTTTTTTGTTATATGCGTCGATCATGCCATGCCTTTTCCCTTTCCTTATGAACTTGTTGATGGAAACCTGTGACAAAATGATCTTCTTCAAGTTGTCCTAATTGTGATAGTGTCTCCTCTATTGCGCTAGCATATGAAAGATCAGTGATTGTTGCAATGCGTGGGATAGATAGAATAAACTCCATTGGCATCACTGCTTATTTCCCATAGACCAACCTGAAAGGTTTCTATCCTGCCAACTTTTTTCTTGTTGTCCTGTAGGCCCATAAAACTGTAGGAACTCTTAAGTCCCAATATGGAAAGATAAGAATTGGTGTGGTCACTAGTTTTTGCTTTAAGGTGTCCCAACCCTTCTGGCATTCCTCGTGCCATTGAAACTTTGCTTCCTTCTTTGGAAACTTTTCCATTGGTGTTGTGATCTAATAATCTAAATGGATCCAAAAAGGCCAAAAATTAAAAGCTCTCAGATTCGGATGAAACCAGTGCCATCATGTAGTTCTCGTCATGTCAATTTCGACAGTATATTCTTTTTCGAAAATGGAATCTATATGGAAAAGTTATCGCAATCTAAAGTTTATCCCAAATAGGAAAAAAGTCAAATTCAAAGCCAACAATCCATACTAGTGACATCATCAGTACATCAGCATGACAGGGAAGATGACATCAGCATGGTATCATGATGACATCAGCATGTTGATGTGGTAGCACTAGGGGATGACACATGTCATGCATAATTGGTGTTTTTGGGTGTTGATGTGTTAGGTGAATGGAATGTACAAACTAACACGTGGCACTCTGTATGATGATGTGGCAACCGTAGATGTTGAAACGTGGTAGTACATATTGATAGGATGGAAATAACATGGCAACAGGTGGCAGGCTTTAGGTTGGACACACGGCGTACAATGTTGACTCGACAAGCTGACTAGACCATTGACTAGGCAGGGTGATTGTATGTTGGTTGGGTGTATGGTCCAATCTTTTGGTGACATGTGGCCCAATCACAGGGTGCCACGTGGCACCCCAGATCAGGCCCATAAGGCATGGGTCAAAAATTTGGTTGGACTCTCAGTGGTTTGAACCCCCAACCTATCTGCAAGCAGTAACTTAACAACCTTACACTTGCCAAGGAGTCAAAAGGGTGTGTCTTAGCTCCACCATCACTGCCCCATGTATTATGGTCACCATGACAAGCATATGGGGTAGCGCCCGTTCAGTGGGGGCTACCCATCGACCGGGGCGGGTTGTTATGTGACCAAGGGCCAAAGTCCAAGGGCTAAGAATAGTGCCTACCACGCTTATCACTCGGCCAAATGGCCATCGATATGACCAAGAGCCCAAAGAAAGGGGGTGTGCACCATGTATTTTCCCAATAATTTTCTAAATGTGGGTTTTAAACTTTAGAAAATGGATTTTTTGTGATTTCAGGCCTGATTTTAATGGAGTTTTACCCTTTTTTTAGGATATGGAGCCCCTATTGAGGCGAGATATTGGGAGGAAGTTGGGATGTGACCCCAAACTCAAATTCTATATCAGCCATGAACATGTTCAAAACATCAAAATGATTCCAAATTGTAGAGAGTAAGTCATTGTTATGTCAGTGAAGCCAAAAAGTTAGGGAACTTTGGAGGCCACTTTCGGGAGCTACGCTCATCCTTTTTTAGTGTCGTCAGTTGTGTTGGATTCTTGAGGTCGAGAAGAACACATCCATACTATCTTGTGATCCAATTTATTTACTTTTGATGTACTTTTGAATCATTTGATATTAATGAAAGAGGCCTCCCCACTGAAGACCAAAGGCCCAGAGACGTAGGCAATTTGTGTCGAACTCCGTTATCAAGTTTTTGGCATTATGGTTTGTTGTTTCTTATCTAAATTTGTTGTTCTATATGTTTTCTAATGGCTATAACATTCTTCATTTAAGAATATTCGTATTCTTCTCTTTAAATTATAAATGGTAAATCAACTCATGTAAAATACTTAACCAAGTCATTAAAAGATCATTTCAGATCAAGTGGTATTAGAGCAGGTTGACATTTGGTTGTTTTGAGTATTCATGATTACTAGGGAAAAGATAATTCGTGGTGAATGAGAGATTGTAGAAGGAGGTCCTGATATTGGATCAAGAAATAGGACATCTCAAAGTGAGAAGATGGCATCAGAAGAAGAACTTTCTCAAAACAAAAGAGATTTTCAAAAAACAATATTTGCCATGTCGGAGATGGTAAAAGTATTGTATGATGATTACTTGGAATGGAAGAGACTTTTTCAAGGAGAATATTCAAATAAAGACAAAAGTGAAGAAAGAGAGGACCCTCCAAAACCTCCTCCTTCACCTCCTTCATCTCCATCTTGTTCTTCTTCAAGTACAAGTTCGAATCCTACTTCTGCAAGAAAACATTCTCGTTCTCATAAACATAATCCTGACATGCCATTACTTAAACTTGATGTGAAATTCGAGTTGCCCATGTATAATGGAGAATTCAATATTGAGAAGCTTAATAACTGGTTCAGACATATGGAGGTATATTGTAGTGTGAAACAAATCAATGATGATGCAACCAAGATCAAATTGGCATCGCTTCATGTTGCGGGCACATCACTCATCTGGTGGGAGAGTAAGTTGCAACATGGAACTCAGCAAATTGGTAATGTATTTCCATCATGGTAAGATTTTATTTTTGCACTTAGAAAAAAAGTTCTATCCTTTGGGGTATAAGGAGAAGGCTTTAATTGAATGGAAAAGTCTTAAATTAAGAAAAGAACAATCAGTGCAAGAATACAAAGATAAATTTTGTAATATGTCTTTGATGTTAAATATTTCATTACATACACAAGAAACTCTTATGAAGTATATAGGAGGTTTTCCAGCACATATTCGTAATAATGTTTTTATGTTTGGACCTACTAATCTTGATGAGGTTTATGTTCAAGTAACATATATTGAACAGGGAAAAATGGAGTTGGTGTATCAAGGAAATCATCTTCAAAGAAAGAAGTCAAAGGAAAAGGGAATGTGAAGAAAGAAAACTCAACGACAGTGAAGGAAGATAAGCTCTCTTGCAATCATTGCAAGAAAGAAGGGCACAATGATGAAAATTGTTGGAAATTTCACCTGGAGAAGAAATTGAAGTGGTTCAAAGATAGGAAAGGGAGGCAAAAATTTGCATCAACAACACATCCAACAAACTTGGGGTCAAATTCAGCTGATGAGACTAAAATCACAACAGTTGGTTTGTCAAGTAAAATTGGTGATAGTTATGATTCTAGAAGTAAATTGTTTCATATAAGGGTCATTATGAAAAATATCAAGATCAACACTTTGTTAGATAGAATATCTCAAGCTAACTTAATTTCAGAAGAAGTGGTTAAGCAATTGGGATGAAAAACTAAGTTACATCACAAACCCTATTCACTAAATTGAATAAGCAAAAATCACAAATTTCCCACAACAAAGCAATGTGTCATAAAGTTTTCAATTATATCTAAGTTTGTGGATGAAGTAATATGTGATGTGGTACCGCTAGAAGCATGTGGAATGGTATTAGGTATCCCTTATTTATATGATCGCAAAGCAATATTTTTCACAGAACATAATCAATATCACTTAACTAAAAAAAAGGACAAAATATGTTGTGCATGCTCATCATATCAAAGGCAATCAATCTCTTTTTACAATGAAAAAATTAAAGAAGTTAGTTTATGCAAGCAATACACCTATAATTGTACCAATTGAAGCAGTTGATCTTAAGCAAGAAAGTGAAATGGTTGTAGCATGTATATCTAGCCATACTTTTCTTCAATATGAAATTTTTTCATGCAGACCTGTAAAGAAGAATAGACATGTTGGTTCATTTTCAGTCATGTTTGTGATATGGTTATCACTGCCAATTTTTTCTACATGGATGGTAGTAGGTTCAAAAATATGTGAACAAATGCAAATGGCTAACAATATGTGTTCAATTATCATGGTTGTTTTGCAATTGATTATGATGTGATAGGTGCACATGAAAAATTTGATAAACAAAGGACAAGTGGGGAGGCCTATCCCGCACTTGATGTCTAGTTAATATCCTTTTGGAGGACCAAAAGGTCTTAGCGGGGAGGTTTGATCCAAATGGATCCAAAAGTCCAAAAATTCAAAGTTCTTGGATTCGTACGAAACTAGCTTCATCGTGTAGTTCTCATTGTGTTGATTTCGACAGTATATTATTTTTCAAAAATGAACTCTGTATGGCGAAGTTATTGCGATATAAAGTTTTTCCCAAATAGATAAAAAGTCAAAGTCAAATTCAATAGTCTGTATTGCTAACATTAGCAGTACATCGGCATGACAGGGTAGATGATGTCAGCATGTTGACGTGACAACACCAGGGGTTCACACGTGTCAGGAGGAATTAGCGTTTTTGGGTGTTGATGTGGTAGGTGACTAGACTAGACGGACTGACATGTGGCAATCTGTATGATGACATGGCAGTCACAGATGTCAACATGTGGTAGAACGGATTGACAGGATGCAATTTATGTGGTGACAAGTGGCAAGCTTGAGGTTGGACACATGGTGTATAGTGCTGACTCGACAAGTTGACTGGACCGCTAACTGGACAGGGTGACTGTGTGTTGATTGGGTGTACGGTCCAATATTTTGGTGACATTTTTCCCAATCATAGGGTGCCACATGGCACCCCATATCATGCCAATAAGGCTTGGGTCAAATATTTGGCTGGACTCCCGACAGCTTGAACCCCCGACCTATCTTCAAGAAACAACTAAACAACCTTCCACTAGCCAAGGAGTTGGAGGGGCATGGATTAGCTCCACCACCACCACCCCGGGTATTATGGTCACTGTCACAAGTGTATGGGGTAGCTACCGGTCGACGAGGGCTACCCATCGACCGGGGCGAGTTGTTATGCGACCAGGGGCTGAAGTCTAAGGGCTAAGACTAGCACTCGTCATGCCTAGCACTCAACCACATGGCCATCCATATGACCAGGAGCTCGAAGAAAGGGGGCGCGTGCCATGTATTTTCCCAATCATTTTCCAAATGCAGGTTTTAAACTTTAGAAATGGATTTTTTATGATTTCAGGCCAAATTTTAATGGAGTTTTGCCATTGTTTTGAGGATCTGAAGCCGAGATTGAGGCCAGATCTTGGGAGGAAGTTTTGAAGTGACCCCCAACTCAAATTCTATATAAACCAGGTATTTTTACAGCCATGAGCATGTTCATAACAACATAATTATACCAAATTGTAGAGAGTAATCCATTGTTATGCAGGTGAAGCCAGCAAGTTAGGGAACTTTGGAGGCCATTTATGGGAGCTATGCTCAACATTTTTCAGTGTCGTTAGTTATGTTGGATTCTTGAGGTCGAGAAGAACACAACCAGACTAGTTTGTAATCCAATTGATATAATTTTGATGTACTTTTTAAGCATTGAATATTAATGAAAGAGGCCTCCCCACTAAAGACCAAAGACCCAGAGATGTAGGAAATTTGTGTCGAACTTAGTTATCAAGTTTTTGGAATTATGGTTTGTTGTTACTTATGTGCATTTGTTGTTCTATATGTTTTCTAATGGCTATAAAATTATTCATTTAAGCATATTCTTATTCTTCTCTTTAAATTCTAAATGGTAAATCAACTCATGTAAAATATTTACCCAAGTCATTAAAACATCATTTCATATCACCTAAGCATATCCTTTGATAAATTTCCTGTAATAGTCTGTATGAACCAGATTTTACCTCAGTTTTATGACTGATGTAGGTGGTTCTAAATCCAGAATTACTACAATCTTAGATGGATCTAATAGTAATCCTTGTTTGCAAACTAAATGAACCAACAAAAGTCCAAACGGTGTGCAAAAAATACACTTCTTCAAGTTCATCGAAATATGACACTGTACATCAATCCAACATTATCTTGAGTACTTATATGTGATCCTTCAGTAGCCTGAACACATTCCAATCATCCAAGTACAGTTCATGGAACTGATGAATAAATTCATTAAATGTTGCAACCACGACTCTAGAAAACATCATAGGGGCATTCTTCAATCCAAAGGGAATTATTTTATACTGATAACTCCCCCATTTTGTCACAAAATTAGTCATGTGTCGGTCCTCCTGCGTGATTTTTATCTGATAGTACTCTAATAATCCATCTGTTAAAGAATAAGTTTATTGGCCTCCTACACTCTCCAGTACCTCATCTGTAAATGGTGTTTGTAATGGGTCATGTAAACACACATCATTCAACATCCTCAGATCCATGCAAATCTTGATTCCTCCTATATTCTTGTCCTGTACTGCCATTGGGTTGATCCACTCAGATTCCTCTATTGGTTCGATGATTCTTGTGTCCAACATCCTTTCTATTTCATATTTCACCTTTTCCTTTCACTTCGAATTTAACCTGTATGGTCTCTGTCATATTGGCTTAGCTCCAGGTTTCAGCAGAATCTTCATCTCACCTAAGTCCCCTGCTATCCCCTTTATCTCTTAAAATGTCGCTTTATCTCTTAAAATTTCATTGGGAATAGGTATTGATATTCGTGCAACAAGTCTGCAATCTTTTCGATTGTCTCATCACTCCAGTAATCACATATATATGCAAACTTTGGCTTCTTTGTCATCCCAATGTTTACCTTCTGCATGTTTATTAGCTAGGTGTATGTGGCAAATTCAAGCTTTGGCCCTTATACTACTTGTTCTCCTTCCGTCTCAGGTACTTGTACATTTTTGGGATCTTCTTCCTCATGCTCTTCCTTAGCCACATTGTAGCACTCCAATAATGCATGGATAGTCATAGTAGTACTATTTGTACTTCATACTAGTACCACCTCCATTAACCCCTCTTCTGCAAAGATCTTAGTTTGAATAGCCTGTAGCACTGCATATATCTATGGAGATTCATGTTCAAATGTAAATGTGACTTTGAACCTTTGAGCCAACTCTTCTTGTCTTGTTGTGTCTCTACGCATTTCCAATTCCAATTACCAATTCTTTGAAATTGTGTCTGTGGTATGTATAAATTTCTGCATCCATTTTGTTTCTGGTATTGAACTCCATAAAGTCCTACACTGCTCCACATGACCTTCTAGGTCACTCTCTCCTGTATACTTCTGCATAATATTTTCTTCCTCTGCACCAACCCTTACCTGCAGTAGTATTATGCATTGTGTCGAATATTTCATTCCTTCTTTGTGTGCATCCTGTTGGAGCCGCCCTTGTTTTTCACCTCGCGCAATTTTCAACTTTTGATACTTGAGATCTAAAGTTGCTTTTCTTCTCCTTCCGAAATCATAAAGCTCTGAAATCTTGTCCCATGAATAGCAATGCTTTGTCACTTTCAAAAAGGGTCCATTTTTTGCAAGTATGTTTGCTCTTTTGTTTTATTTCGGGGTCTCGCAAGTCGGACACTTTATTTCTTGAATTCACAAGTCTCGAGTCACGAAAATGCGAACTCGGTTCTAATTTTCGTCCAAGGCATTAACTAGGGTAAAACCTTTAACCTATGATTAGACGGCGTTGGGGTTTCGCGCCTCGGCATCCATCAAACCTGAGTTTTTGTTCTTGCAGCCCCGATATCCAAGAACACGATGACTTTGTGATAACCTTGGTGAGAGATTAAGGGTAAAGAACTAACCATGGTTAAATTTGGTTCTCGGCACTTCGTCACTTGGCACTTTCTTTCATCGAGCTAAGGTGTCCAAAAATCTAATTCACGAAGTTGCGACATAATTATAGCGAGATTAATTAGTTGCCTAATCTAAGATTTCCTTCTCTTAATTTGAGTCTTAATTATCGCCACATCGCGATATCGCAACTCGGCATATCATTCTTCCAAAAGTTTGTCTTCGAATTCCCGAGTCGCGATATGACGATTAGGTTAGTTATATAATTAAGAATGCGCCAGATCACGGTTATTATTAATTAAGGAAAAATCGACACTCGCAACCTCGTGAGTTGAAGAGTCAAAATCTGAAAAGAAAATTCACGATACAGCGAAAGACGAGAAAATTCTTTAAGTCGTTAAGATTTGAAATTTTAGAAAAAATGAAATTAAGCGAGATACGTCCCGCGTATCGACGTTGGCACACTTCACAAGGAATTTACTTGCTCTCCATAACCCAATTTTCTGTCAAGCCACCGAACATTGATGACATTAATGAAGAATTAGGGTAAATCTACGAGTAAATAAGATCGGATTTATACATTAAATTTGGTTTTATTTGCGATTTGACAGACTTATTTCAAAAGGTATAGAGTTTTCAAATATATACGAGAGTTTCATTCTTTTTAAACATTTCTCATAAGCGCACAGAGCTCACCTTGCTCCGAGGGAACTCATTTCCGCATGTATACACAGGTCTATTGCAGAAGAGCGAAAAAGCAAGCGTCAGCCATGGCCCCAAGGAGAGAAGCGAAATCAAATGTCAAGGTTGCAGCGCAAGGTCCAGACAACATCTCAGATACTTCACCTCAGACTGGCGGCTCAGTACCCACCTGGTCGTTTATTTCAGACATTCTGCAATCCGAGTTGGTAAACTATCCAGACTCAGATGACGATGACAATGATATTGTAAAGGATGACCTGAATACTAAGTACAAGACAATTGTTCAGTCGGGAATGCACCTGGTAGCAACCAGACCTCGATTGCTCCCATACTACGACATGATCCGATGCTCGTTGGATCACATCGACCTGCCCACCAGAACCATCATGAATGACCGACGGACCACGGTCGGGACATTCAGACCAGAACATATCCAATCTATGTATAAGCTCCCAGCGACTTCTGAATATATATATGGCAATGAATTCCTGGAGGAATTCAAAAAGAAGGAGTGCGAAGAATATGATAAAACCATGCCTGGTTTGATAAAAGATTGGGTTTCACGCTCTGTGACATTCAGAGCGAATGACAAGGGTGTGTATTCAGTTTCTTCATTGGAGCCACAGTATATGTATGTGGCGATGATGACTTGTCGGCTTTTTGGATGGGAGGATACCACGCATTTTTACATCCAGTGGGTACCTCTCATCTTTCGGGTAGCAGAAGGTTGCTCATTTAATTGGGCGAAGATGCTCTCTGATAGTCTGTTCAACAGGGTCACAGAGTACCGGGAGAAAAAAGCAGTCGGGAGACCATCCAGATTCTTCATGTCTGCATATATCATGGATGCAATATGCTCCATGACACCTTTTCCTTTGATGAATTGGGCTTGGAGTCCAACCCAAGAAAAAAATGTGCATGAGTACTGTTATCACTGAAATTTCGTCCGCACAGGGTGACAAGAACTCTGCATCGTCAACACAGAAAAACAGTCATTCATGGCACAAGGTTAATTCCACAGCACAGCAAAAGGGTCAAAACTATACAAAATGGCCAAAAAATTACAAGGCACTTTGCACCCACTGGGCGCGCGCGTGCATGCACGTAACAGCTTCGTAAAGGGCGCGCATATGTGCACGATGCACGGTTGTGGGGTAAAAAACCCGCGCGCCTGCTAAACGGCGCATTTATGAAACTGGTCGGCCTCCCAACCACTAATGGATTGGCTCCCAAGTCGATTTGACACCAAATCAGAGCTCAATCCGCATGGGGGGGCTGGTCAAAGACCTAATTGTGCCCTAAAGAGACCCTCTTCACATTCAAAAGAGGTTGCATAATAACCACCAAGCCCCATAATATTCATCTTTTGTAAGTACTCTCATTTTGCTCTTCACATTCAAAAGAGGTTGCTTGGTGGTTTCCGCTTTACACAAACTACGTCGCCTACGCCACTCATGAATGTGGTCAGCGATGTGGGTGGCTGAGGACTGTTTGAAATTGGACAGTAGTTCGAGACCATTATCGTGTCGGATTGGTAATTGGAAAAATGTCAAGAAGGCTTTGGCTAATGATTCAAAGGTCGTGTGGGACCCAGACTTTTCTTCAACATACCATTTGGTCGATGGGTCAGTGAGTGTGCGTTGGAAAAGATGTAGTCTGACAGAATCCTCCATGATGCTATTGGAAGAACACCATAGGTGAAAGGTCATGACATGATTGGAGGGGTCATCCCCTGCCTTTCCTTCAAACTTTGGAATGTCTGAGGGAAGTTTGGTTGGCATTGCAGGCCATGTGGCGTCGTGCAATATGGGATCATTAGTGAGCTTGGTGAGATCCAGAATATTGAGAGAGGCCAAGTATGGAATCTGTAGTGGGGGTGGAGGGTTAGCTCATGCCATAGTGTGTTGTGAACCCGATCCTTGATGAGGACTAGGTGGGTTAGTGCTCCCTCCTTGAGAGGAAGTGGGTCCTCCGCTCCCGTGTAAAGGGGAGCTAGAGGATGGACGACCTTGGGCAATGGACCCAAGTAATGTAGAACCAAGCAAAGCTGATCCTAGGATGGTAGCACTCACGGGAGTGTGTGAACGAGTACGACCAGATACTCCCCCTAAGATAGGTGGGAGATTGAGCAAACGTCGTGAACGACGG
>ML839277.1:5053-19203 GCA_009831015.1 Picea engelmannii | reverse complement strand
AAAGGTTAAATGTATGGGAATGATAAAAGATCTGGTAGTTACCCTGGCTCAGGTCCCGGTCAAGAGTATCCTGATGGATGTGGTTATTGCAGATATTCCCCCCAAATATGGTATGTTGTTATCTAGATCATGGGGAGCCAAGTTGGGGGTTCTCTACAATTGGACATGTCATATGCCACAATCCCAATTTTTGGTGGTCAGTTTACCCATTTGTACCGAGAAACAAGATTAGCGTATACTGTCAGTGATCCTCAGAACCCAAATAACTTTCCCATTTACGTTGCGGATCAAGATCTGGGAAATTGCATATTGTCTTTTGATGATGGTTTAGATGGATGTCCAGAAGAACTTGATATGAAGCAAGAAGAGCTTATCCCCTTGACTGAATAACTATGCCAAAGTGGTATCTGGAAAATGTACTTCGATGGTGCTTCATCTTCTGAAGGAGCTGGTGCTAGCATACTTTTGGTAGCACCTGAAGTTAAGTTTACCGTTCCTTTCTCATATCGCTTGCAGTGTGACATAGATTACACCAACAACGTATGCCAGTATAAAGCATTAATCTTAGGTTTAGAGGTTGCCAAGAAGTTAAACATAAAAAACTTGGAGGTTTACGGTGACGCTGAATTGATAGTAAAGCAAGTAAACCGACAATACCTAGCCAAACATCCCAGATTGAGAACGTACAGAAAATGCACCTGGGAATTATTGGAGAATTTTTTCTCATCTATAAAAGTACATTTTATTCCTCGCACAGAGAATCTACATGTTGACGTGTTGGCTAAGGCAGCCTCGACCTTTTCCCCTCCCATGAATGTTAAACTGAAATATCATATTGAAATCATATATAAACCCTCTATATCAGACAATGTCCGACACTGGCAGGTTTTTGAGATGACGAACAAATTCAAAAATTTCTTATAGCAATAGGCGAGTTCTCTGAAACCCATCCAGACCAAGAAAACCAAAACGACCCAATGTGGATTATACAAGAATATGAAGATCCCGAAACCTTCCGAGAAAAAATAGCGGATCATCGCATGTTGGTCCTCAAAAATAACAAAATCCCGAAAGGCTTAATTCCTTTGGAAAGAATCTTCGATCAGAATGACATACCTGTGAAATCCACTTTGCAGCCCCAACCAGAAGAAGTGGAGGATTGCAACATAGGAACTGAAAAAGATTCTAGGATAGTAAAGATATCTAAATTCCTCCCTCCTAAGGTAAAAGACCAGTATAGAGACTTACTCAGACAGTATAGAGATGTTTTCGCCTGGTCCTATGATGAGCTTCGAGCATATGACACTTCTATAATTGAGCACAAGATACCTTTGAAGCCCGGAGTCAAGCCTTTTAGGCAGAAGCTCAGGCAGTTTAACCCCATTTTGTTGCCTATTATTGAAAAGGAAGTTAAGAAGCTCTTAGATGCCAAAATAATTGTACCTCTAAGATACTCAGACTGGGTGGCAAATTTGGTCCCTGTCAGAAAAAAGAACGGAGAAATCAGACTGTGTGTAGATTTCCAGAACTTGAACAGGTCCTCTCTTAAAGATAATTATCCACTTCCTAAAATGGATCACGTCCTGGAAAGGGTAGTTGGAGCCAATCGAATTTCTATGATAGATGGGTTTTCTGGATACAACCAAATCGCCATGAACGAGCAAGACAGAGAAAAAACCGCTTTCACCACACCATGGGGTACATTCATGTATGATAAAATGCCTTTTGGTTTAATGAATGCAGGGGCTACCTTCCAGCGCGCCATGGATATCGCTTTCGTTGGAGAAAGAGATAAGTTCGTAGTAATCTACCTTGACGATTTGACAGTTTTTTCTAAAACCGATGAAGAACATTTGATCCATTTAAAACAAACTTTCGAAAAATGTCGCAGGTATGGTCTATCTTTGAACCCAAAGAAATCACATTTCGCTATGCAGGAAGGTAAGATTCTGAGGCATATCGTATTTAAAGATGGGATCAAGATTGATCCTAAGAGGGTTGAAGCGATACAAACTATCAGTATTCCTAGAAACGTTAAAGAAATTCAATCTTTCTTAGGTACAATAAATTTTTTATGAAGGTTTATACCAAATTTCGCTGAGATTGTCAAATTGATCACAGGAATGCTGAAGAAAGATAGCAGAGTAAATTGGACGACCGAGGCTAAAGCGTCGTTCGAGCATATTAAAAAATCCATCAGTGAGGAACCTGTGTTAACAAGTCCAGATTACTTGAAATATTTCCTCATCTTCTCATTCGCTTCTCAACATACTATCACCGCAGTGTTGCTGCAAAAAGATGATGAAGGCTTTGAACGCCCGATCGCGTTTTTTAGCAAGAGCCTCAAGGACGCTGAACTAAAATATGATATAATAGAAAAATAGGCGTACACAATGGTAAAAGCACTAAAAGCATTCAGAACTTACGTTCTACATTCATAAATTATCGTGTACGTACCAACCAGTGCTGTGAAGGATATATTGGTACAGCCTGACAGTGATGGACAACGAGGGCGCTAGCTCGCTAAAATACAAGAATTTGATCTGGAAATCAAGCCAACTAAATTGATAAAAGGAAAGGGTCTGTCCAAACTCTTGGCTGAATCGAACCTTAGAGATCTTGACATCAATTGCCTACAAGGGGAAGACGAAGACACACATTTGCAAGAGCCGGATGACCAGACATATCCGAACAAGGTTGAAGAAAAATTCATGTCGTCAGGCTGGTATAAAGATATAGTTTTCTATTTGTTAAACCTGAAATGTCCATATGGACTAACACCAGCCAAATACAGAACTTTAAAACTCCATGCTATAAAGTATTGCATCTCAGAGAATCAACTATACTGGAAGGATCCCCTCAGGTTTTTACTCGTTTGTTTGGTTGAATCAGAAACCCCACGGGTCATAGAGGTATTTCATGAAGGAATCTGTGGAGGACACCATGCGTGGAGAGCCACAGCCTACAAGATCTTGAGGGCCGGATACTATTGGCCGAAACTATTTTCGGACGTCAATGCCAAAGTACGTGCCTGTTACTCGTGTTAAATATTAACTGGTAAGCAGAAACTCCCTGCACTACCACTCGTTCCAGTCAAAACTGAAGCCCCATTTCAACAATGGGGATTAGACTTTATAGGGGAAATTAATCCCCATTCCAGTGCTCAGCATAAGTGGATCTTAACGGCCACAGATTATTTTACAAAATGGATGGAAGCAATTCCAACTAAAAGGGCAACAGACTCGGTGGTGATCGACTTCTTGGAAGATAACATCTTATCAAGATTTGGGTGTCCACGAAAGATTGTTACTGACAACGCCCAGTCTTTCAAGTCCATGGATATGGTTGACTTCTGCCAAAAGTACAGTATCGTTCTCGGCCATTCCACTGCTTATTACCCTCAGGGGAATGGGCTGGTTGAATCATCTAATAAGAGCCTGGTAAACATAATCAAAAAGGTACTGAATGAAAACAAGAGGTCCTTGCATGTCCATTTGAAGCATGCATTGTGGGCAAACCGCATCATCACTAAAAGGTCTATCGGCATTTCACCCTTTCAGATGGTATATGGGACCGAGGTGGTTCTGTCTATAAACTTAGCATTGCCAGTGATGAAATTATGGCAGGATCAAAACGAAGAGCCCAATCATGTAACCAGAAGAATTAACCAACTGATTGAGGTTCAACAGCTCAGAGTGGAGGTTGATGAGAGAATGTAGAAATACCAGGACGATATGAAAGCATTGTTCGATCTCAAAGCAAAGGACAGAGAGTTCTTCCCAGGTGAMTTGGTGTTAAGATGGGATGMRAGAAGGGAAGAAGCCGCRAAGCATRGCAAATTTGACYACCTTTGGTATGGACCATTCARGGTCTCRGCTCCAGAAGGAAAAAATTCCTTTCTCCTGGAAAATATTGATGGAGAAGTTCTCAGCGCCCCTGTCAACRGGCRATATCTAAAGCACTACATGACTTGACAGTCGTCGGATGAAAAAGGAAATAAAATAAAATGAAAAATAAGAAATTGTATATATATATAATTGTAAATAAATAAATTTTATTATGAGTTTTTGTACATATTTATGTTTTTGCTCAAGCATTTATTTTCAATTTTTTGGTTTTCCTTCCTAAATTCTCAACGCATTTTAAATCAAATTCGTATTTGTTTTTGCAGGATTCTAGCTGCAGATGAAACTAGCTGAAGAAATAAGGTGCAGATCAGTGTGGGAAATAGGACGACATAAAACAGGTGATACATAAGATAATTCGTATCCCACAAAGAAATTGAAAAGTAAAGACAGAGGTAAGTTTTTTCAATACTCTAGTCATGAAAGGTTGTTTTAGCAATCTAAGGTAATATTGTTCAAATTGAAATATATAAAGCAGATAATAGGATTATTTTTGACTTCATAATACTCAAACCAAATAATTTGAATGAATATATTAAAATCCCAAAACAGTCAGTCATAATTTTTGTTCCGAAATATATCCGAAAACCAGTCCCGAACTGTTGTGACCTTTTGTGTATTAAGCCTTTTAATTGCTGCCTTGTTTTCTGTCTATATTTGGGCCTAACTTTTAGTGAGTCATTGTCCTCCCAAGACTTTGGAAAGGGATAAATATTTTTCGTTTCAAACCTCAGGGATTCCGAAGCAGATCTTGATAAGAAAGCTGGTCTTCACAACTACTTGATCCTATGCTAAACTAAAGAACGTTTATAGCGATCCTAACTCTCCTAGGTTTTTCAATAGCGTCCGGAAAATCAAAGCTTGCTTGAACAGGATGTTCCTTAAAAAATTTATTATTCTCCCCTGTCTCCCTAAGAACTAAAGGTCTTGTGAAGGTCAAAGGAAGGTTGATATCGAGTAATCAAAATAAGTTGACAGACCTCTGATAAAAAATATTACGCGGATCTCAACCCTGATATAAACTGATTGCTCCCATCTTTGTGTTTTAAAAGTAAATACTGAGACAGGTGGTGAAAGGAAATTCAGAAATGATTGCCCCCACCTAATCTATTAAGACGATGAAAGGAAATTCAAAAATGATTGCCCTCGTCTTAGCGTTTAAACGCATAAATATTTTTCGAAGTGGTGAAAGAAATTCAGTAAAAAGGGGTCAGACAACTTCACCGGGGTATTGAAAAAGCTCGCTGGCAATGAAGCAATGTCTGAGAGATCTGTAAGGCTGTTATACGTAAACATCAATCTACTCTGGTAATCAATGCTTTCTGAAAACCTGATCATTTCCCCAAAATTCCGACGGGACTTCCCTATTATTAGATTATATAATATCATTCTTTTGATGAAAGCTAAGAATCACAAGACCTGTTGAATATCCTAGGAGTGTTACGACTGTCTTAAAAGCGTTCCCTAACTTAGTAGAGAGAAAGGGAAAATTGCGAAAGTGACTTCAGCTATGTTTAGAAGGAGTATCTGAGTTCGAAAAAGTTTCTGGGGTTCCAAGCGAAATTCCCCTCCCCTTCTATCTTTGACCTTGATTTTCTTTATTGATATTAGCCTATGACTCCATTTACCCAATTTTGGCACATGGTCTACTATTCTTCCTGCCTCACAGGGAAGCGGGATCCCTAGTTGGAGCCTATGTTGGAGCCGCCCTTGTTTTTCACCTCGCGCAATTTTCAACTTTTGATACTTGAGATCTAAAGTTGCTTTTCTTCTCCTTCTGAAATCATAAAGCTCTGAAATCTTGTCCCATGAATAGCAATGCTTTGTCACTTTCAAAAAGGGTCCATTTTTCGCAAGTATGTTTGCTCTTTTGTTTTATTTCGGGGTCTCGCGAGTCGGACACTTTATTTCTTGAATTCACACGTCCCGAGTCACGAAAATGCGAACTCGGTTCTAATTTTCGTCCAAGGCATTAACTAGGGTAAAACCTTTAACCTCTGATTAGACGTCGTCGAGGTTTCACGCGTCGGCATCCATCAGACCTGAGTTTTTGTTTTTGCAGCCTCGATAGTCGAGAACACGATGACTTTGTGATAACCTTGGTCAGAGATTAAGGGTAAAGAACTAACCATGGTTAAATTTGGTTCCCGGCACTTCGTCACTCGACACTTTCTTTCATCGAGTTAAGGTGTCCAAAAATCCGATTCACGAAGTTGCGACATAATTATAGCGAGATTAATTAGTCACCTAATCTAAGATTTCCTTCTCTTAATTTGAGTCTTAATTATCGCCACATCGCGATATCGCAACTCGGCATATCATTCTTCCAAAAGTTTGTCTTCGAATTCCTGAGTCGCGATATGACGATTAGGTTAGTTATATAATTAAGAATGCGCCAAATCACGGTTATTATTAATTAAGGAAAAATCGGCACTCGCAACCTCGTGAGTTGAAGAGTCAAAATCTGAAAAGAAAATTCACGATACAGCGAAAGACGAGAAAATTTTTTAAGTCGTTAAGATTTGAAATTTTAGAAAAAATGAAATTAAGCGAGATACGTCCCACGTATCGAGGTTGGAACACTTCACGAGGAATTTACTTGCTCTCCATAACCCGATTGTCTGTCAAGCCGCCGAACATTGATGACATTAATGAAGAATTAGGGTAAATCTACGAGTAAATAAGATCGGATTTATACATTAAATTTGGTTTTATTTGCGATTTGACAGACTTATTTCAAAAGGTACAGAGTTTTCAAATATATACGAGAGTTTCATTCTTTTTAAACATTTCTCATAAGCGCACAGAGCTCACCTTGCTCCGAGGGAACTCATTTCCGCATGTATACATAGGTCTATTGCAGAAGAGCGAAAAAGCAAGCGTCAGCCATGGCCCCAAGGAGAGCAGCAAAATCAAATGTCGAGGTTGCAGCACAGGGTCCAGACAATGTCTCAGATACTTCACCTCGGACTGGCGGCTCAGTACCCACCTGGTCGTTTATTTCAGACATTCTGCAATCCGAGTTGGTAAACTATTCAGACTCAGATGACGATGACAATGATATTGTAAAGGATGACCTGAATACTAAGTACAAGACAATTGTTCAGTCGAGAATGCACCTGGTAGAAACCAGACCTCGGTTTCTCCCATACTACGACATGATCCGATGGGCGTTGGATCACATCGACCTGCCCACCAGAACCATCATGAATGACCGACGGACCACGGTCGGTACTTTCAGACCAGAACATATCCAATCTATGTATAAGCTCCTAGTGACTTCTGAATATATATATGACAATGAATTCCTGGAGGAATTCAAAAAGAAGGAGTGCGAAGAATATGATAAAACCATGCCTGGTTTGATAAAAGATTGGGTTTCGCGCTCTGCGACATTCAGAGCAAATGACAAGGGTGTGTATTCAATTTCTTCATTGGAGCCACAGTATATGTATGTGGCGATGATGACTTGTCAGATTTTCGGATGGGAGGATACTGCGCATTTTTACATCCAGTGGGTACCTCTCATCTTTCGGGTAGCAGAAGGTTGCTCATTTAATTGGGCGAAGATGCTCTCTGATAGTTTGTTCAACAGGGTCACAGAGTACCGGGAGAAAAAAGCAGCCGGGAGACCATCCGGATTCTTCATGTCCGCGTATATCATGGATGCAATATGCTCCATGACACCTTTTCCTTTGATGAATTGGGCTTGGAGTCCAACCCAAGAAAAAACTGTGCATGAGTACCACGACAAGCTGTGGGAAAATAATGCAAATAAGTTTATTTATGAGATTTTCAACTGGGTGATGGTACCCCTGCACATCGCCATTTTTGGTCTTTCACCACCCTGCATCTCGGATAGCATTGCTGTGAATATAAGCAGTATCACGGACTGGTACGTAGAAGAAGAATTCTCCTATTTTAGAGTTTTCGAAGTTGTTGTCCCTCCTCTAGCGCTACCGCTGTTCATCCCCGACAAGTTGGCTTGTCGTGAGATTGCGCGACAAACAGTAATTGGCGGAGTGAATAAAGAGCTCAAAGCGTCATCAAAGAAGGTATGGTCGTTTTTCCCTGTTCGGCTTAATTCCTATTCCTTATTAGATTTCGGACATGCTAATTCTGAAGCTGCAACCTTAGAAGATTTGAGCCTAGTCTCTATTGAGTACAAAAAGCATGATCCGTAGAGAATTGTAAGCACCCATTTGGGAAATTCTGGATTAAAGAGGTTTGAACATGAGTGTTCACCCTCAAATGATGTTTTCCGAGGGGCGAGGTCCTATTCGGAAGTGAAAATTCGAATCAGATCTCTAGCACCCGAAGACAGGGCCTCTGTTTTAAAATTTCAGGAACATAGGAAAAGATGTCTCCCCGTTGTGCTGGGAGGTTTGGGACTTTCCAAGGATAAATAAAAGGAGGCTGAAAGTTCTGAGGGGCAAACTTCTAATCCCGAAAAATGTCAGGAAGGGGAGCAGGAGAAGAATCTTGAACAAGGGAAGAATCTCGAACAAGGGAAGAGTCCCGAGCAGGAGAAGAATCCTGAAACAACAAAAGGGACAACTGACCCACCCAAGGAACATGCTCCAGAGATAGAAGTGAAAAACACCGACCCACCTGAAACTCAGAATCCAGAGACAGGGACAGAGACGAAGACCTCCGATCCTCTGAAAGAGCGGGACTCACTCGTCACACTAGGAAAGGCGGTGAAGCAAATCGGACAACCCATCACCTCTGTCACACCCTTACAGTCGGCACAGGGAGACGTTAGCGAGGGATGGATATTTGGTCAAGAACTAAGACCTATAAGGGCATAGGAACTCCCCCCTAATGAGTTCTTTTTTGAAAGAAAGAGAAAAGCTGTAGTAAAGCGAGAATTTTATCAAGAGGGAGAGTCCACTGTTAAAAAATTCAAAGTAATGACAGATGGAAAAAACAAGAAAAGTGATGAATTCGCCACAGAAATAGCAGGGATGCTAGGAGCGTATGTGTCAGCGAACCAATTCTCAGTTGCGATGTTGAAAAATCAGCTCAAGAGAAAGAATCGACTGATCAAGACTCTTGAAGCCCGAGTAGCTTTGGCTACGGAAGACGCTAAGAGTCAACCGAGTGGAGCAATAGAGCTGGTCCAATTGGCCGATAAGAAAGAAATCGAAGTTCTCAGAACCAGGTTGGACTTTTTGGTAATGAATGTAATAGAGATTTTACATCCGAGAAGTTAATAAAAACAATTTGAACATTCCCGATTCCGTCACGACTGTGTTACAAGTTTGTTTTGTTATGTTTTCTTGTTTCTTTTCATTTTGCTCTACATAATTGATGTGTATCACTATAACTTAGTACGACCACTACTATAGTGAAGGGATTTTATCTTTCTGTAATTGTTTCTTGTCTTTCCTCTGCACCAGCTATCAGCGAGTGTAAGACCAATTTGCATTTACATAATTTTATATTTATTTACACTATGTCAATTATTTCTATGTCAATTTCTTTTTCTGTGTATGTGTGAGTTTTCTATTGATAGGAACCTTACGATACTCACAGCCAAATGTTTTTCTCTCATTCCACATCTTTTACTAAAAAGTAATACAGTTACGGGAAAGGGCCTTCAGTTTGCATTCCTATTTTGTTCTTCATGCAAAAATTTCTCTTATTTCGACTGAATTGAAACGGCGTTGAAATCTCCTGTTAAATCATTTCCATACTGGTACTGTTCCTCAATGACTTTCCCCGCAACAACTCAACCAAATATTCAACCCGGGCTATCTAACCAAATACATATCGCTTTAAATCTTTTTGACACAATCCTTAAAACTGCGAACACCCGGGACGAATTGGAATGTTCATGGGTAGCCATTGAACAAGATATTACTACCCAGGAACAGTTGGAAGCTAGACATCGAGAACGTAGAAACCTTCATTAGTTTCCTACACCGAAGGTTAATGTATTCCTTGTATAAATCTTTAACATACTTTCGGATGCCTTGACACTGTACTTTTAAGCCTTAAGTACATACTCAGGAACAACACATCCCACCATATGGCTAGGGTCAATTTTAGGAAAACATCGAGTGCCAACAGCCTTTTTTGATCAGGTACCTGCAACTCAAATGATTTTACAAATAAAATTATATCAATCAATCCATCATACCTGGGTGGATCACGTAATGTTTTTCTAATCCAACGCAAGGATCGGGTTATGTGTGCACATAGTCTAATTGAGACCTCATGCATTCTCTGTTGCCAATGCTTTATACCTTCTTCAGAATATGATGCACATGAAATGATACTTCTCCAACTTAACACACCATCTGCAGTGGCGTTTACATAATCATTCATCTGGGAAGTCATGTTATACAAGTTGTCAATGTCATTTCCTTTGTTTGGCTCTATGTGTCTCTTCCCTTCTGATAGGTCAAAGGGTGCAGTAAATTTCAAATATCATCTCCCTCCTCTTCAAATTAATGATCTCCTGGTTATCAAAATCCCATTCCAGTCCCATCAATATTGGTTATGGTTGATTTTCATCCATGATCTCAATAACGTCAAATCCTACCATGCTACCCATGCCATCTATGTTCACAAGTACTCTTGTCAAATGACCAATCGATATTATTTTGTATTGATTCACGAGCCTTAACTGAAAAAGATACCATACTAGCTTGGGTTTTCCCATCATCTCCCATGTCTACTTAGGTAAAACATTCACATTATACCCCAATTCCAAGATAACATTATCCACATCATACTCCAAAATTTGCACATTGAATCTGAATTCTTTGTTGGTCCTCTTCCTACGCAATACCTAATTTACCACCCTTTGTGCAATGGGAGTTTCCCTTTGTCATGTGCAGTGATCAATCATGTCATAGAGTGTACTCAGTGCAGTTTCATCTTTCATTAGATCTACACAACTCCTCGGGAATTTTTTTAGCATGCTTACCTTTCGAGTTGGCTTCTCAGGTATGAGGTGATCTCCTACATGAGGCGCAGATGATGTTGATGCTCCCCAATCCTTTCCAAGTACATCTTTTCTTTCCCTTTGATATGTATCCTTTTCTTGCTGAGGATCAAAGGTTTAAATGGGTCCTGTTGACTTCCTTACCCATTTCTCAGTCTGCTTCCCTCCATTGGTCATATCAACTCCTATTCTAGCTCCTCCACATGTAACAATTGTTATTCTTGGTCCTTCGTTGCATTTTTCGACTGATGTTTTCTGTACATTTTGGTTTGGATTCTGTTTTTGGTTTCCTCTAGCCTTCCATTTCACAACTATTTGAGGACAGTCTTATGTTGAATGGTCCATTTCTCTACAGTATGTGCACGTTGTACATAGATTCGGAGAGTTGTGGGCCAAGTGTCCTGGTTGATTACAATTGTACCATATAATCAATCCTCTTCCTCCTCTACCTCATCCTCTGCCAAAGTTTCCTTTGTTCCCTGGATTAAATCCTCTTTGATTATTATATTATGGACCACCCCCTTCTGTTGCAAAATTCTCCTCCTGAATCATGTGAATATCTTAAGTGTGTTCCCTCATCAAGTCGAACGTGCGATAATCCTTCTCTTCATGTCCAATAGACTTGCAAAAACTGCAAAACAAGTTCCTTGGTGTACTTTGATTATTTTTTAGTAACAGAAACTTAGTTGAGTGATGGCCCCATTTCTTACATATCTCGCAATATCCCCCTCCTGGTAGTGGATTTGGTGCTCAATACGCAAAATACTGCACAAATATTGGGCATTCGTCCTTGTGATAACCTTCAGTTCTACACTTGTTACACCAAACTTGTTTGTGTTTCTCCTTCCATTTTGTAATTTCTTCCAGTTGAATCATCAATGCAACCAAATGCATCTGAACTTGCACCATCCCTCCATTGTCTCCTATAGGGGATGATTCCAATTTCATTATAATTTCCAAAACCTCAGGCTCCGACGCAACCTTATGTTGAATCAATGACCTATGAATGTGTGTTAAAATTACTACAATAAACCATTCTTGATGTTTTTGATTGGGGATCTGGAAATTCAACCTTCCTATCAAGTCCTTGAACCTTTGATTGAAGTCTGATACCGACTCTATTTTCACATGTTTAATCTCCTTTAGTTCTGTAATTTACTGTGATTCTGACTTTGGCTTCTTAAACTCTTTTAGTAATGTTTGTCTTATCTTTGTTAATGTCTTGGCATGTCCTGTAGGCATGGTACTCTGCAACTTCATGTACCAAAATAGCACATGGCCTATAAATTTTGGTTCCAATTACGCGAACTTCACATCCTCATCCTGGATGTTCTTAGTTGCCCAAATTGTCTCATAGACAAACAGATGTTGTTATGGGTCCTCTAAACCCACTCCCTGGAACTCAGGCAATCTGAGGGTGTTTTGTACCCCTTCCATGTTGCTTTGTGACATCCCTCTTCTTGGTGATGCTAGTCAACTCTAACTCTGTGCACTACTTCCACTGCTCTGATTTCTACTACTCTATCCTCCTTAGCTAACTATAAGTGTTTTGATAAGTCTTCAATTGTTATCTCTGATTATGGTGACACACATGGAGTCATGGATTCGACACAGGACCCATTATGAGTAGGAATAAATGGTTCTTCTATTACTGGACTATACTGGAACTCCTCTTCTTCTCCTCCTATATGTGGTATTTCCACGATTTGGACTATTGCACAAGGTTCTCTCCCATTTGGCTCACTGCACAAATATTCTTTCTTAGCCACAATATTTCACCTCTTGTACCTCCTTCCTCCATTCAATACTCCAAACTTGTTTTCTTCCTCTATTATACCTCCTTTAGTCCTTTCCATCTACAATCCCTCCCTTTCTTCTTCATTTCTTCCTTCGTTCTCTTGAGCTCAGACTATCCTCTCGTCATCCTCCAATTCCCCTGTGTGCACGAAGCCCCTTAGCAGTTGAATTCCAGTTTCACCATGCACTTGTCACACAACAACATCTTTATCCACATACCTAATTATTTCATTAACTTTCCACGCAGACCTTTGAAAAAATCCCTTTCTGCAACACTGTATGATTGGGTACAATCTACGACAAGCTTTGTAATGTATCCTCCTAGTATGTTATCCAACTAAAAATCAACTGTGCAAATAGTTTGATTACTTACAGAATTCAGTTGTCTTATCAACTCAGGATTCCAATTCCTCGATGTTGTAGTTTGGTACCTTCCATTATTCTCCACTAATATTTTTATCCACTCAGTCAGAATAATTGGAAATTCGCCAAATAAAATTTCATGTAGTTTTGTATACACATACCTTTGCATCCATTTCTTGTCACTCATCTGATGGTGTTTGTTCTCTTGTCGAGAAAATTCTCTTTCCTTCCTTTCCAACCATTCTGATATCTCTTTCTTAGTCTACCTCCAAAACATTCTCTTAATCGCAAAGTCTGGGTCCCGACAACATAACCATTTGTTGGGGATATGCACGGTTGTAAGAAAATAGGTTTGATTTATCTTTGACCAAAAAAATCCACCAAACACCAGCCCTTTTGGCATCACCTTCATATACAAATGAAGTCTCACCCAAGGTATCTATTGTGACTACAAGAACCAGGTTTCTACAATAGTGAGGGAATGGGAGGTGACCATTCTTTTCATTCTTACTTAGTGGTTATGTGTGTGTAGTTCAGTTCTTCTTCCTTATTAGCTACTTAGTGATTTTATATTCATACTACAATTATATTCCATATTACCACATAACCTATTACTGTAACAACCATGATTATTGTGCAATGATTATTCATAATACAAATATAATCTAACAAGCATCCAAACAGAATCCCTGAACAACCATATAAAAGACATTCGATACAAGAGTTAACGTGGTTCACCCAACTCTAGGCTACACCCACAACAACTGGCTTATTTATTATGCATTTGGTAATTGCTTCAGGCTTTCACACTGCTCTTACAAAGATACATCATGGTTAATTTTCCTTCCTCCTAGCCTATTTTCTCTGTAGTGCAAGCCCCTCTCTCTCTTTCTCTCTCTCTCTCTCTCTCCTTAACATTCATACATGGATTCCTCTCTTTTACAAAATAGAACAGAATCATAACAACAACTAGCAGAGAACCCAAAAATGAGGAACCAACAACCAGAGAACAAGGAACCCCTATTCTCCCAACCCATTACATATTTATACATACATTCTAGGGCTTAAAACCCTACTTTGTTCATCCCAAAACCCTTTTACAATGCATGACTACTCCAATTAAACTGGTT
>ML839276.1:26341-43233 GCA_009831015.1 Picea engelmannii | reverse complement strand
ATCTTGTTGGTCAAGGCTATTCGCTTGGGGAAACCCTTCTTGTAGGGCATTGATTATCATAGTTTCTCTTGATTAGCAAGAGACTACTAGCCTTATGGACCTAATGTCTAGTTCTAATCCATAAACGGGGATAACCGATTTTTAGAGGGGCATGCTTCTTCACCCCATATAGCCCTGGTGGAGATAAGGCTAAGACCTAACTCCCAACATTCACCAACCCAAACCCTAAATTTTTAATTATTTTGTAATAATACAAAAATATAAAAAAATATAAAAGATATAAATTGTAAAATATATTTATTTCATTGTCTATAATAAAGCTAATGGTTTACTTTTACTTTCTAGACATCTTTATCCGTGGGTTCATGCTAACTTGATGATTCTCTAACCCTAGAAGGCAAATTGGCCCTCTTGGATTGTGCTTTATTGTATTATCTAAGATTCTTGTGGCCGATTTAAGGTGTTTATCAACTCTGGAAATTTATTACAGCAATAAAAATCAAAATTGGTGAAACCCTAGAACTAGGGTTTAACCCTAAAAGGAGAAATCTAACCCTACCCTGGTTCATATTTCACTTTGGAATTGTTTATTAAGTTTATCTAACACATTCTAACAATGAAATTCATCTCCTAGGTGGTTCATTGGTATGATATGTTATTTTGGTTTGGTGAAACCTTAGGGTGATTCACCACCATTTTTTGCAAGTTTGAGATAATTGCTTGTATATTATTCAATTGCACTTGCAATTTATCATTGCTAGGCTGTTTTTGCAAGGTTTATTCATTGCTCTAGCTGAAGTACCCAAGATTCATCATCAAAGTGATTTTGAGCATTCTTGGGTTCCTTTTCATGGTCCAATTCTGCAATTTTCTGTATTTTTGTCATAAATCAGATTCTGGAAATTCAGGACAGCAGCTAGCTTGTACATTTACAACCATCAAACAAGTGGTAATACATGTGTGTAGTTGGAGGGATTGGGATTGCGATAACCCCCCTTGGCCTCTAGGTGTTGGCCTAAAGTGAAGGGGAGATTGTGCTAATGTGGCAGTGGTGTATTTCCCGTATCATGCTATCCCCATAACATCCCCCCAAGCGTTGCTAGTTTGGGCAGTAACAAGGGTGATACCACATTAGAATTCTTCCAAAGTAGTAGATGTACACTTCAATGGATCAGGTTGCTAGCCTTTGCATGTAAACAATCCACACCACTTCCAAGCATGAAGATCCAAAATATTAGCCACGCATGAAATGAAAGCCTTCAACGAAACCTCAAAAAGCCTTAATGCTTTTATATTCAACACATGCTCTCTCAAATATTCTAACAATAACAAAATAACCAAGGAGGGTAGCTTCTTATATAGAGTTCTAGGCTCAACAACCCTCTCAATAAAATAATAATATCCTAGGTTAAATCTCTAGATTTAGCCTAGTGGATCATAAAGAACCAATTACCCTTTAAGTAGCTAAGGAGGATAAGGTCAACAATACATAAAAAATGTGAGGTGGTGATGCCACATATACAACAATCTCTAGGGAGGTGGCACATCTTCATGAAAAGAGGAGGAAAACTAGGTCAACTCTCCAACGTATCCTCCAAGGAAGGAATGCGGTCTAATAACCCCCCCTCAAGTGTGGATGTCCCCTCAAAAAGTGAAATAGCCTAGCAAGCATGACATCCTAAGTGGCACCTGTGGCTCCGGGAAGGTGGATGACTCCTCCAAAAGTGGTCTAATTGTCCAAAATTGAAGTCTCCAAGGTGTAACTAACTCCTCCAAGCATGCCATTGGTTATCTCCAAGAAGTAAGGGGTCAAAACCCTCCTCAAACAAGCTCCACACCCAAGGTTGAATTCCATCAACCTCATGAAGAAGGGGACGATTCCACATATACAACAATCTCGAGGGAGATAACACATCTACATCAAAAGAGGAGGAAAACTAGGTCAACTCTCCAACGTATCCTCCAAGGGAGGAATGAGGTCTAACAAACCCCCCTCAAGTGTGGATGTCCCTTCAAAAAGTGAAATATCCTAGCAAGCATGACATCCAAAGTGGCACGTTTGGCTCCAGGAAGGTGGATGACTCATCCAAAAGTGGTCTAATGGTCCAAAAATAAAGTCTCCAAGGTGTAACTAACTCCTCAAAGCAGGCCACTGGTCATATCCAAGAAGTAAGGGGTCAAAACCCTCCTCAAACAAGCTCCAAACCCAAGGTTGAATTCCATCAACCTCATGAAGAAGGTGACGACTCCTTAAAAGGGGTGACATATGCTTCCAAATATGTGCCAAATGATGGAGTGCTCTAGTGGGGATGGTGAGTCATCCTCTGATAGTCCAACATGTATGTAAAGTAGCCCTAAAAAAGGCTAGGTTCTCTAGGGAGGGCCTCTTAATCATCCAAGTGCATAAAAATATGTAGAGGGGGAGAGTACTGCACATGATCTAAGGTGCCAAATACATATTGAATAACTCAAGGTGCTACAGAAATAATCACCTTGGCCAAAGTGTGACATGCATAAGTAGATCCATGCTTATGTTAAAGGGGAAAGTGTGCTTCTAGGTATAAAACCTTTACAATAATATAACACAACTTTTACAAAGGGTAAAGTGAAGAAACCTAGGGGAACTCTAGTCATGTGTCCCAGTAGGCCCATCCCAAGACCCTCACACACCCACCTTGACAATAAATAATCTCTACTAGCTTTGAAATGGAACCTAGAAGGATGTGCCATGACCAACCACAAGGGTCTAGAGAAACCAACCAATAAAAAAAAGACCTTACATAGATCCATAAGCATGGTCTAGTGGAAATGCAATTGATACATTTAAAAAAGCACTTTACATAGATCAATAAGCATGGTCTAGTGGAAATACAATTGATATGTTGTCACAACTTTTGGCTCATCACGATATACATCACAAGAATCCTTGTGAAGGCACAACTGATCATGGAACATTGGACTCTGACATCAACTCAAAATGCACAGGATCAACTCTAATGTCGAGATAATCTGGCAAATAAAATGTTGTCACTCAGATGCAACTCTGAGGGATAACACCATGCTTACAAGTACACTAACTATACATATGAATGGGTTGTGGCCACATGTACATATTACACTAGTAGTTCCAACAACGTTGGACCATGGCATGAAATTATGATTCATGAACCGAAATAATCAAAGGTTCTCAAATGTCAAGTGTCAAGATTTAAAACTATCTTTAAATCTTGGTAGAATGGTGTCAAACAACTCAGAAGTCAAAATCCTTAGATGTTGGTCAAAACCCTAGCTGCTATGCAAATGTCCAAAACCCTATTTTCTTTGCAAAAGTTCAAAACCCTAGTTAGAAATGCTTCTTAAAACCTCCAACAAGTAATAAGCAAGAATGATGAAAATCAGACAAAAGTTTGGTTTTATAGTCATCTTAGGTTGGTGGTCTTGTGTTGACTAGTTGGGACCTACCAAAACTCAACGGGTATTTTTGATTGTTTTGGGTGTGTCAACCTGAGTTGGGGTCAAATCCATCAGCTCTAAGTTAAACCGATTTGTCTAGGATCGTGAGTAGGGTGGACATGGTGTTCCCCATGTCTACCTTGTGAGAGGTGAACTAGTCTGAACTGGCTGGTTCCAATAACATTGTACACTTGGCTGTCACCCCTTGGTGCATGGATCAGAATTGTCTGAATTAATCAAGATTCAAGAGATAGTAAGACCAAGAATCACTTCATAGTGCACCTTGGAACAAGTTTACTTTCTTACGATGGCCTATAGAACCTTGCAGTGGTGTTCTTGTACAGATGGTATCTTTATCTTAGTTGTAACAAGTTTACATGCTTGTGATTACCTCTAGAACCTTGCAGCGGTGTTCTTGTACAGATGATATCTTCATCTTAAATAGGTTTACGAAATAATTGAGTAGCACTTATTGAAATTGAGTCTTACGATATGCCTTTAAAAGAGCAAAGAGGTCTGCAAATTCGAAATTCTTACAATTCAGTGTGACTTGATTGTATGATCACGACCACTAGAGGAAACATAGCTAATGCAGCCATTATCTAATAGTTAATTGTGGAATCACGTCTCTCATTGCACTCCGTGGAATAAAAATAACAGAAATAGGAAAAGTAACCACCACTAAGATGATTTATTGCCTATGATTTTAGTTGCTTCATTTCTTCTTATTGACAATTCTGTTGTCTGTGAAATAAAGGGGGTGTGTTTTATTTCGTTGTTAATTACTCTCTCCATTTCAGACAACACCATACAGGTTTTTGTGAAATGAGGAATGCACATTGTGATTATAGATTGGATTGGGGTAAGTTTGGGAATTTTGAATAACAATACTTTGCATCCTAAATATGTGTTCAGACTTGATGATAACGATGATAATATAATGATAACAAGGATTCTTAACAAGATTGTCTTTTGGGCTGGGACTATAACATTGCTTTTGCTTTCGATTACCCTCTGTGGATTGCTCTTACCTTTGTCTTCCTATTTTTATGATTACACATCAGAAAAATATTGATATATCTTTTTACTGGCTTATGGTCCAGATGTGGAATCATGCAGGATGTATTCTGAAGAAACAAGGTCAATTTCAAACGTATGTATCTTAGCCTGTTGCATTGTATTATTATTTTCTTGTTACATAAAGTTTTGAAGGCTTGATGGTTGTTTATTTCTCAATTGTAATTTCAGATTAAATGATGTGGAAGGGGTTGACACACTTAGATGGGAAGATCAACAAAAAATCCGGAAGTATGTTGAAGGTCTTGGTGAAGGTTCTGTGCTGGGTGGTAGTGGAAGTACTGCAGATGATGGCAGCAATGAATATGCCATAGAGAATGCCAAAAGTTCACGTGCAATGTGTAAAAGCTGCAATGAAAAGATAGTAAAAGGCGAGGTATGGTTTCTTTGCTATTGTGCTAGACACATTCATGTACCAAATAAAATGCAAATATACAAGCATAACATATGTGTTTCTCAGAAGCATTTATATTCAATTTATGTAGGTGTTTCTGTTATAAAAATGCACAGATCCCCTTAATGTTTGTATTTTTAGCTTTCATCTCCTTTGTCTTCATTGCAGTTCTTCTTCGAGTCTTATTACAGCCTATTGATTCTGATCATATGCTTTGATCTTCAAAGTTTGTGGTTATTTTAGGGTCTCTAGCTGGTTTGCATGCCTCTGAGATTGTCTTTCACCATCTTGATGTGGATAGATCTGAATTTATTTTGTGTTTACGAGTATTGACCTCTTCACAGTCAAATATGGTTTGCTCTTTTTCTTCCCTGTACTCATATATTGATTTCTTACTTGCCAATGTGAAACTGTCTGACTGTTATTCAACATTTGCTTTACTACGTAATGCCTCTCCATGTTATTTCGATATATAAATGTGATCTTAAGCAACGTCCACAAGGTGTTGGTCTTCATGTGCTTATATTTTTAGCATGGCAGATTATTGGATGGTTTAAACTTCTATACAGACCCACATTTCAATTTCGTCTGAATTGGTCATCGGGCCCATATCAGTGATTAACCTTGAAGATCATATTAATATATAAATATTTGTTGGTTTAGAGATGTTCTTAAGGTTGTCATTGAACAAAAGCTCACAAGAAGAAAGTCATTGGCAGAGAGGAATGGCTTGAAAGCTTTTTAGTCCCTCATTCCATTCTTAGTCCTTGCCTTTATTCCAGGATGTCAATGTTAAAGCTGAAAGATGTGAGATTTTTTTTTTTTCATGCCTAAGGAATTAGACTAGAACAATGAAAGTCATAAATTACCACGTGATAAATAAAACAATTTGAATCCAAGCACCATAGACTTTATCGTGTACATGTCATATATTAGCATATATTCCTTATAATCAGACATAAGGAATAACTTCATTAGAAAGCCTCAATCTGTTTTTGCCATTTCTTTTTCTACAAAGGAAACATATTGCTACTTGAATACATTTGTCATTATCTTGTATCCAAGTCCTGTTTTTTCAAAAATGTTTCTCACGTGTTCTTTATTTTTACTACAATGTGTTTGCCTTTACTAACTTCTCCGAGTTACATTGTCTCTTTTTGCATAGTGTTTGTTTGTCACAAGTTATTAATTCGCTAGTCCTAAATTCTAACGAACATGAGAAGTAACATCTGTGAAAAGGTCACTTAGAAGGTCTTTCAAAATGTCATTTGGATTAGGGCTTGAATTGCTAAAAGCAATGAGAGGCACTTCTTGGGGGTTTACAATGCCACCTTAGAGAGAAGAAAAAACCCTCTCAGTGTCCTAGATTGAGGAGCCCCTCATCGACGAAAAGCAATAGGTAACATGAATGCAATCATGGGTGTTGGAAAGCTTAGGGTACGAGGGATCTTCGATTTCTCTTGTTTGCACATTCTGAAAACATGGTTTGGTCTTAAGGTAGCTCAGAGAAGAGAACAACTTCTGATGACTCTACTAGTGTTTATATGCACATCAATACCAACTATGTAGCATTTCACACTTGTAGGTTGTGTTAGCACTAGAAGTCACACTCAGATTGCATAGAAGGTAAGCCCAGTACCCATCAGTTTATACAGTAAATGTAAATCAGTTTTAAGAGGCCAAATGGAGAAGACTCGATGAAAATAACGTTCTAACTCAGAAATCTAGACTGGTATGTGCAAACAATTGAGGTCTTGTATCAACTTCAGTCAGTAAGTTGGAGTAAAGGTGAGTAGGAGGAAGACTTTGGTGAGAAAAGTGTAGAGTTCTGCCGTGAACATCAATTCTTCCAGCAGCCTAAGGAAGAAAAACTGAAACACAAGATCCTCTTGGATTCAAATTTCAAGGAAACTGAAAGAAATCATAACAACACTATTATCAAACATTCATCATAATACAGTTACAACAATTCATGTGAATCAATCATTCATGAACTCTCTTAGTATCAGAGGCAAATAAGATGGGGTAAGAAAGCTGACTTAGATTAATCAAGAAGTCTCAAATCAAGTACATAACCAGAGAACCAGTGTTCTTCATCAAAATATTACAATAGCACGGAGCTTAGCTCAACCATTCGACCTTGACAAAATACTAAAACTACCTATATATACTCAGAAATGCTGCAACCACCAGGAGCGTTATCGGACCTCTGCATTTAAAGTTTTCAGTCGGTGCCTGCTCTGTCAGACTGTGTAGGCCTTCTCATGTCAGATGTGAGCTTGCCTCAGTTATGTGTTTTGCAGGAAAATCCGTCCAGAAGGAAACTTCGGATTGTCAATCTGCACTCACGACTGTCTTCAACCTGTTTTCAATTTATGGGGTGAGACGAGGTTTCAACCACCTCCCCCATTTCTATTAACTACCTTCATCGGGATCGGGACGAGGCCTGACACCCATGAATGTTCCAGGCGGTGCCCACGACTTCTTCGAGTCAATCTTGGCGCCTTGAGGCCATGCAGATCTTCTTATGTGACCAATACGGGCGCTTTCGACCTTTGGTGCAACTCCTCTCCATCGCTCCATCCAACATGTGACCTCGGGCCATGACCTGGGGCTCATATCCAAAGGCGCTTCGGGATTTTGTCTTTCAGGAGTCTCCACTTAACTTGATTCCAAATATTTTGTTGCCCGAAATTGCGAAATGACCTTATTCAGATCGACGGTCGGTCTTGCTTTGAATTTGACGACCACGATTGCTTCCTCGAAAACCCCAGTCGCCAGCCGCTCAATAGGCGCTTATCCCTCTTTATGGCCCCGCTTTCCATATGATCACGGGCTATGATCATGGGCCCAATTCTTGGGCCCATCGTGATTTCGCACTTCACAAACTTGTGCCGTGCTCCATGCTAAAACCTCCGATTCGCGAAATCACGACTTCTCGGATCTAGCGCCATGCGTCCCTCAGAATTGGACGGCTGAGACTTACTTCGGGCGCTTCGGGACTTCGACCACTTCGGGCCTTCCGAGACTGCTCTAAACGCTGCGCTTTGACGCTTCTTGTTCAGGCCGTGAACTTGGACAACCTGCTGCCCTTGACAACTATATGTGATAACATTTGGCTCCACAGGGGATGGCATGCTCCTTGCGAGCTGCCAAGAACAAGCAGTTCCAGTCGCCTTATGCATTGGGCTATGGAGTCATGCTCAAAAAACATCCTGCTGAAGATTAAAGGCCGACAAGCACACTATCCTAAAAACGAAAGCAAAATACATGGGCTCCAGGAGGAGCTTATTTATGTACATTCCTAGAGTAATTGAATTTTACAAATCGCTAGGTGAAAGCAAACTTCCACTATAGCCATTCAAGCAACTCCCTAGCTGCAAACTTGTTTACTCTGTCACTGATCAAATAAAAACAATGCAACCGTGACAACAAAATGATTACGCTTTTTAGCTCTCCTACCAGTGCTGAAGGAAATGCAACTCCATGTACTCCCTTACAGGTTCATATAGAGCAAATGACAAAATCCATTGGGTTGGTGACAAAAAACATGCTTTGTCTTATAGCTGCTCACACTTGGTTGAATATCTCTGGCAAGCACGGGTGAGCGAACGACTGATGCAGGCTGACTGATCCCAGGTGATGGTTGCTCATTTGCAGGCTTTGGGCAGGATATGAACTGCACATTTGGCTCTCCCTCTTCTTCTTCAGGACTCTCCCAAGGATCAGAATCATAATCATCATAAACAGGAACCACGGGAAAGCTCGACTCTTTGTCTTCTGTAGGCACAGAATGGCGGATTTCCACACAATGTTTTTCCTCAATGTATAAAGCAAAAGGCTCCGTGGTGCTCTTGGAAATCCTCAAAATCTGAAATATATGATTCCATGTGTATAGCCATAGGATCATGAATCGTGTGACAGAATCCTTGTTGCTTTAGAGGACCAGACTGCTCCTCTGTAAATGCCTCTCTGCTTGCAAATAAAAAACCGCCCTGCTCCTTCGAAAACAACTCTCGATCATCAACAACTGTAGTCTCTTTTCCTTGTTGTTGTTCTAGCTCTGATTCATAATCACTATCTTCTTGCTCAGAATCTGAAACATGCTGACAGTCTTCTTCCTTAGGCACATGCAATTTTTCAAGATATGCTTGCATATGAACCCCCTTGCTAGCCCTGATGTTCTCTTCGACTTCTTCAACATCTTGAAATAGGTGTCGTAATGATGAAGATTTCCTCTTTCTCAGGAGAAGGACCAGCTCTGGATGCTGAGCCATGACATAGTACACCATGGTAGCACTCTCTGTGGGTCTGATCTCCATAGGCATACTATGATAAACACTGTAAAACCTCTTGTTGAAGACAACCAAGGCTTCCTCTTCCCCTTTCCTCAAGGCATTAAACTCAAACCAGTATTGATCAAGGGACTTGTTCTTACCCCAACACTTTAAAAATGCATGGCATAGCTCGGTCCAGGAGCCAATAGAACGGCTTCCAGACATCTAAACCACACAACAACATCTCCATACAAAGAATGCGAGAACAACCTCAAGGTAACATCCTCATGAACAATCTCAAACTGATCAACAAAGTTCTCAAAGGCCTCCAAGTGCCTCTCGCCTGTAACATGGTCTTCTCCAGAAAATCGAGGAAGATACTCAAAGGAATCAAGAGGATAAGGGTTAAGGCGATATGGCAGCATCAAAAGTTTAAACAACTTATTTCTGATTTTAATTTGAAAAGTAGTGGGCTGATCATGAGGATTAACGAGTTGATGGCAAGGCTCAACAGGAATAACGAAGGGTAACGAGATTTGAGAAGACTGTGAATTATTTTCAATCTCCTCAGGGCTACAAGGGTGATCAATTTCAAGAGGAGATGCAATACATATCTCACTTTTATGAATAGGCAGAGGTGAAGACATGAGATCGGTATCTACAATGCAAGAAGAGGGCATGTTTTCTTCTTTCAAGGATGGATAAATAAAGGAAGGCCTATTATCATCTGAATAGACAAAGCAGAGGATAATTCTCTTTATATGTGAAGGGAAAGAGAGAAATGAGTTGATAAACAAGAACAAGATTTCATGAATAAAGATTATAAACTGATACCTGGTCTTCCCCTTCGGTATGGTCATCTATGGTCATCTTTCTGTTAACATGATCCTCCCCAGTGGAGTCTTCGATAGTGGAGTCACCAGGTGCAAGTTGCAATCTTCAATGGTTTTGATGTCAGATGTACCTTCAGAATCAAAAGCTCGTTGTCGTTCTTACCCAGGGAAATATCTTCAATTCGTTCCTCGACAACGATGCCAGAAATGTTAGCACTAGAAGTAACCCTCAGATTGCATAGAAGGTAAGCCCAACACCCATCAGTTTATACAGTAAATGTAAATGAGTTTTAAGAGGCCAAATGGAGAAGACTCCATGAAAATAACGTTGTAACTCAGAAATCTGGACTGGTATGCCCAAGCAATTGAGGTCTTGGATCAACTTCAGTCAGTAAGTTGGAGTAAAGGTGAGTAGGAGGAAGACTTTGGTGAGAAAAGTGTAGAGGTCTGTCGTGAACATCAGGCCTTCCAGCAACCTTAGGAAGAAAAACTGAAACACAAGATCCTCTTGGATTCAAATATCAAGGAAACCGAAAGAAATCATAACAACACTATAATCAAACATTCATCATAATACAATTACAACAATTCATGTGAATCAGTCATTCATGAACTCTCTCAGTATCAGAGGCAAATAAGATGGGGTAAGAAAGCTGACTTAGATTAATCAAGAAGTCTCAAATCAAGTACATAACTAGAGAACCAGTGTTCTTCATCAAAATATTACAATAGCAGGGAGCCTAGCTCAACCATTCGACCTTAACAAAATACTAAAACTACCTATATATACTCAGAAATGCTGTAACCACTGGGAGCGTGATCGAACCTCTGCATTTAAAGTTTTCAGTTGGTGCCTACTTTGTCAGACTGTGCAGGCCTTCTCATGTCAGACGCGAGCTTGCCTCAGTTATGTGTTTTGTAGGAAAATCCGTCCAAAAGGAAACTTCAGATTGTCAATCTGCACTCACGACAGTGTTCAACTTGTTTTCCATTTATGGGGTGAGACGAGGTTTCAACCACCTCCCCCATTTCCATTAACTACCTTCATCGGGATCAGGACGAGGCCTGACACCCATGAATGTTCCAGGCGGTGCCCACGACTTCTTCGAGTCAATCTTGGCGTCTCGAGGCCATGCAGATCTTCTTATGTGACCAATATGGGCGCTTTCGGCCTTTGACGCAACTCCTCTCCATTGCTCCATCCTGCATGCGACCTCGGGCCATGACCAGGGGCTCATATCCAAAGGCGCTTCGAGATTTCGTCTTTCGAGAGTCTCCACTTCACTTGATTCCAAATATCTCGATGCCCAAAATTGCCAAACGGCCTTATTCAGATCGACGGTCGATCTTGCTTTGAATTTGACGACCACAATTACTTCCTTGAAAACCCCAGTCGCCAGCTGCTCAATAGGCGCTTATCCCTCTTTATGGCCCCGCTTTCCATATGATCACAGGCTATGATCATGGGCCCAATTCTTGGGCGGTTCGTGATTTCGCACTTTGCAAACTTGCGCCGTGCTCCATGCTAAAACCTCCAATTCGCGAAATCGCGACTTCTCGGATTTGGCGCCACGTGTCCCTCAGAATCGGACGACTGAGACTTACTTCGGGCGCTTTGGGACTTCGACGCTTTGGGCCTTCTCGGACTGCTTTGAACGCTGTGCTTTGACATTTCTTGTGCAGGCCGCGAACTTGGACAACCTGCTGCCCTTGACAACTATATGTGATAACAGGTTGGAAGAATGACATGATCAATCTACTAGGATTAATCGGTCTCTTAATTGATCTGTGTTTGAAGGTAATCATCTCTAAACGTTGCTAAGGCCATGGGATAATTGACTTGAGCATACCTTGAGTTGGCCAAGAAGGAATCTAAGGCCATGGGATAAATGTTGTCACAAATAGTTAGTACAAACAATTAGATCATCTAAGATTTGTTGAAAATTATTTATGTAGAAATCCAACTTGGAGCAAGAGGTTCGCATGGAGTGAGCCAACTAGTTTTAACAATTCTTTGACTGATACTCTCTTTGATTGCAATGTAAGTTGAGGAGAAGATGAGGAGCATCTAGAGGAAATCTCAATGGGGTGGATGCACTCAATTGACATATCCTTTGACTGAAAGAACAAATGGGTTCTAGAAAATCAATCAATTCTTCACGTTGATTGATTCTAATAATAGAGCCTCTTGTAAGAACACAACAATAAGGGAACCTATCACATTTCGAGGTAGTGTTGCTCGATGAAACCTATCGCATTTCGAGGTAGTGTTGCCTGATGATTGGAGTGTGTAAGTGAGAGGTAATCTTAAATGCACACTTTTGGCAAAGTGGTTAGGCTCCGAATACTTTTCTTATAGTTTGTTGGCAATTATAATATCATTTAGCCTCATCTTGAAAATGGTATTATGAAAGTGAAGTTGGAAACATCGTGATTCGAGGATTTGGCCAAAGAGTTGTATGCCTTTTATCATGGCTTGGAGGCTAGTCTCAAACTAGAAGAGGTTCCTACTCCTAAAAAAGTTTACATAAACAAACTAAGTTCACCATCTGAGATTACATAAACAAGCTAAGTCATCTCTACGATCTTTTTTTTTGGGAAGGAAAATGTCTTCAATTTTACATTATTGGGTGACAATAGTGTCATGAGAGCTTTTGTCCCAATATAGAATAGAAGGATTGATTGTTTGTGCTTGCATCCATTGTTTTTTGTTTGTTTGTTAGTGTGCCTGTTACCTGCGGGACTAACTTGTGGTCTAAGAAACCGTGACCCACGGGCATCTAAGCCATCAAAATCACCCGAGGATCACACTTGGCCTAGGCCACACCAACCGTTAACATCGTTGGATTTTTTTGGGTGCTTGCTCTAGAGACTATCGTGAGTTTCGAACCTTGGCTGCCTTACATAACGAGACCTTCGAAAAAGGGTGGTTTATTTCCCTTCTGCCTCTGTTCTTTCTTGAAGTTTTTCTGGTCATCCGAAGCCTTCCGAAAGGTAGGCTTTTCTCTTTGTTGTTCAAATAAGCACTTCGCTCTTATTATCATTTCTTCCATAGTCTTTGGGTCATCATACTGAATATTATCCCCAATAGGAGGCGATAATCCACTCAGGTACCTGTGAATCTTGACAGTCTCATCTTTGATGAATGGAACATACTTCAGTAATTCCAAAAACTTTCGTTCATACACACCAAAGATCTCTAGGTGTGTTATTTTGGTATGCATGTGGTAACCCTTGTTGACTAAAACTACATGCTAGAGCACCTAAATTGTGAATGTAACTATAACAAATCAACAAGAAGTTCCTGAGCTGTTGGTTATCCTAAAACAACAACAAAACCTTCATTGACAGTTGAAACTTAAAGCTAACATGAGGTCATTGACAGACCTAGTTGGCAGCTTGATAGGACCTGGAAAATCTTCATGGTATCAGAGTTGAGGTGGCTTATTTTTTAGTAGTTTGGACAACATATGAGTGGGTTGTTATAGACATCTTCTTGGCAAATTTTGTGGACAACCATTGACATTGTTAGTGGCAGCGTGCTGGCATAATTTTTGTATAGGATTGTAGAGCAGTTGTGGACAATTTTCGTCAGTCTCTTTTCACACCTACGAGGTTGGACTGACGCTGATTTGACACGACCTCTTTTCACACCTATATTGCTAGGAGTGAGGTCGGAGTTCTCTTTCCTCTTTTCACACATGTGTTGTCAGGAGTGAGGCAACGTTCTTTTGTAGTTTGAGCATCCGTTAGAGTCTAGTTTGGCAGTCATGTCAACATCTCAGATGCGTGTGGATGATAGGTTAGTTGGGGCTAGCAATTGGTCGCCTTGGAAGGCGAGGATAGTCTTTGTCTTGGAGGGCCTCGAACTATGGGACATAGTTGAGGTAGTTATTCCTGTACCCTCCTGCTACTGCCCCCGTCTTGTTAGCAGAGTTCAGGAAGAGGAACAACAAGGCAAAGAGGACCATAAGTGATGTAGTGCGAGATCATATTATTCCCCACTTGACTAGGAAAGCTTATGCATATGAGATGTGGGCATCTCTATGTAAGTTTTACCAGAGCTCTAATAAGAACCGAAAGATGGTTCATCATGATCGACTAAGGGGCATTCGCATGCTCAAGAGTGAGTTGGTGACTTCATTCCTTGGTCGCTACACCCAGATCAGAGACGAGCTTGGAGCCGTCAGAGAGCTGGTGGAACCCAATTCTATGGTGAGGACAACTTTAAACAACTTTACCAAACCATGGGGTCCATTTGTTCGCGACATTGTTGCCAGGGAGGGCATGCCTACATGGGAGAGGATGTGGGACGACTTCGTCCAGGAGGAGATTAGACTTGTAACAGAGGTCTCTGGACAACAGGAACAGTCAGGTCAGGGTGATGAGGATCTTTCTCTTTGGAGAAAGGGCAAGAAGAAGGCTGATCGTGGAGGTCGGCAGGGTCCCAAGCTTGGGGCCCCACCACAGGGAGGTGGAGGAGAGAGCAACAATGGTCAGAAGAGAGATATGAACAGAGTGAAATGCTTTGTTTGTAAGAAGTTAGGGCACTATGCTGGACAATGTCCCAATAGGAAGAAGAAGAGGGGTGGTACCACAGCTACAACAGAGGAGGCAGAGTTTTAGACTCAGTTCGAGAGAGTGTGCTTTTCTCATATGCTGCACTTCAGTTGAGACGACACCCAGTGTCTGGTATATTGATAGCAGGGCTTTGAGCCATATGATTGGAGTCAGAGAGGATTTGACTGATCTCAGAGACATCGAGGTTAGGATGGAGATTGCCCTTGGAGATGACTCCTTGGTTAGAGTTGCTGGGATTGGCATTGTTACCTTTCAGAGAGATGGCATGCCACCTATATCGTTCATGGACGTTCTCTATGTTCTTGGGCTGAAGAAGAATTTGATTTCAGTGTCTACCCTCCAAGATAGAGGTCTTGATGTGCCCTTCAGAAGGACCGAGGTATACATTCACCCTAAGGGGTCCTCACTTGCCTCAGGACAAGTGATTGGAGTGAGGGATGGGAAACTGTTCAAATTGATTTTTCAGCCTCTTCATGCATTGGCATTGAGCAACGACAACTACAAACAGAAATGCATTGGGCAGAGGCAAGTGCTACTGAAGTTTACCTACAAAACAGGAGCCCCCACAGGATATTGGGGAAGATGACTCCCGAGGAGGCCTTCACTGGTAGGATGCCCAATGTCAAGCACCTTAGGATCTTTGGGTGCTTGACCTTCTCTCATGTCCCCTTAGAGAGGAGGACACAGCTAGAACCCACAACCCATCAGGGGATTCTAGTTGGATACTCCGAGGTGTTCAAAGTATATCATACCTACATTCCATCACTTAGGAGAGTGGTGGTGAGCAAAGATGTAAGATTTGAGGAGGATAGGGCTTTTCAGAGATCTCGAGTCAAGAGTCAGTGTTGAGGATGATGCAGAGGCACCGATTGATATCTCAGAGGCAGCACAACCTCAGGTTTTCGGTATGCCAGTATCAGGGGTGATAGGGTCACCATGCACAGTTTCAGGGTCACAGTCAGAGGGTGTTTAGTTAGAGGAGGTAGAGGCTTCATGATCTCAAAGTGTAGAGACTAGCCTTGAGGCAGTTACTGTTGGGCAGAGAGACCTTACTTCTCTGTTGACCACTTCAGGGAAGAGGAGACCTAGATGGTTTCAGGAGACCTTGAAGGAGGCCAAGGAGAATGTAGGGGAGCCCAAGAGCCAGATCAAAGAGAGTAGACCTACGGTCAGATTTGGAGCATATATGGCACTAGTGACGAGTATCACAGATACTGAGCCACAAACATTTGCGTAGGCAGTGGACCAACAGGTCTGGAGAGAGGCCATGGTAGAGGAGTATGACTCCATTGTCCGCAATGATGTTTGGGAGGTGGTTCTGAGGCCAGTGGGGAAGTCAATTGTGACTTCGAGGTGGTTGTACAAAACCAAGTATGCTGCAGATGGCAACATAGAGAAACACAAGGCCTGTTTTATGGCGCGAGGCTTCTCTCAGATAGAGGGAGTCGATTACGATGAGACATTCGCATCAGTTGCGAGATACACCTCGATCCGGAACATTATTTCCATAGCGACAGAAATGGGTTGGAGCATTCACCAGATGGATGTGAAGACCACATTTTTGAATGGCTCTATAAATGAGGAGGTGTACATTGAGCAGCCACAAGGGTTTGAGGTGAGTGAGAGGGAGACTCACGTGTGTCTTTTGAGAAAGACACTTTATGGTTTGAAGCAGTGTTGCCAGAAGCGGGAGCATCGAAAGCGTCATTTTCCAAAAATCCTTAGAAGCGAAGCGTCTGTTATATATATATATATATACATAATTTTTAATATATATTGCATTTATATTCAAAAATATATGTAGAAAGACAAATTAGCTGCAAAATATATGAAAACATGCATATTTTCACATCAATATAGATAGAAGTGGCATCCATACTACATAGTTCATCAATGATTAATCATTCGAGCATCAACCATCTAGATTCTAACATGATCATAAACCATAAACTTATGAAATGAAATCATATATCCAAAAACTGTCAACAATAACATATGAGTCATGACCAAATAGTTATGTTTACAAAATAGGCCATCTACACTGAAGTTACTATGAAGACCGAAAGGTCCAAAACAATAAAGTTTAAAGTTTAAAGATTAATCTGAAGTCTCAACTAGTTGCCAAATACTATGTATCTATCATCTATATACTATGACATATAAAGTAATGAAAAAGGAGAATCATCAAATTGTAAACAACTATCAGGTCCTCCTTCCACCACTGCGGGTACCGTGTGGGCCTCCACGTGGTGGTAGTGCAGAAGTAGATGCAGAGGA
>ML839276.1:0-12648 GCA_009831015.1 Picea engelmannii | reverse complement strand
TGTAGAATGATTTTTTTGGACCCTAGAGGCCATTTAAAGCCTCGTTGGTTGTTGATGTATTTTGGTTCAAAGATGGATTTCACCACACACACACACACACACACACACACACACATATATATATATATACTATTTTGGTAATATGCATCCTTGCTATATAAATGAGAAACTTTGCATATTTGTGTATAAATGGTTTGGATTCATATGGATGCACACACACACACACACACACACACTCACACACATCAAGACATGTAGTTATTTGTTGTAGAATGATTTTTTTGGACCCTAGAGGCCATTTAAAGCCTCGTTGGTTGTTGATATGTAGTTATTTGTTGTAGAATGATTTTTTTGGACCCTAGAGGCCATTTAAAGCCTCGTTGGTTGTTGATGTATTTTGGTTCAAAGATGGATTTCACTTGATACTATTTTGGTAATATGCATCCTTGCTATATAAATGATACTATTTTGGTAATATGCATCCTTGCTATATACATGAGAAACTTTGCATATTTGTGTATAAATGGTTTGGATTCATATGGATGCACACACACACACACACACACACACACACATCAAGACATGTAGTTATTTGTTGTAGAATGATTTTTTTGGACCCTAGAGGCCATTTAAAGCCTCGTTGGTTGTTGATGTATTTTGGTTCAAAGATGGATTTCACACACACACACACACACACACACACACACACATATATACTATTTTGGTAATATGCATCCTTGCTATATAAATGAGAAACTTTGCATATTTGTGTATAAATGGTTTGGACACACACACACACACACAATATGCATCCTTGCTATATAAATGAGAAACTTTGCATATTTGTGTATAAATGGTTTGGATTCATATGGATGCACACACACACACACACACACACATATATAGTTTTCAAAATTTGATTACTTTATGTAATTTTTGGTCCACATGTTTTTATTTCTAGTTTTTGATTGATCGAGTCTGGTTTCATATTTCTGGGGTCGACCGGTCAGGTTCGGTTTCTGGTTCTCATAACATTGGATGACGCAAGGAACACTCCATCAAACAAGGAACCAATCACCTCAAACATACCATCCAAATGCTATGAATACCTCCATAGACTAGGCACTCCTTAATCAAGGTAAAAGATGTCATGAAAAGTGCACTAATATAGCCATAGGAAGGCTAAACCACCTTGGAATATGTGCAAATAGGGGAGCACTTCACTAGATAAACCATGAAACACGATGAAAAATCCCATTGTGGTCCCATTGTGTTTGAGTCTCTAAACACAAAGGGGGAGACTATTACCCTTATTACTTTACTTTATGTTCTAATCTCACTTTGACTTGGGAGTTTAAGTCAAAGTGAATTATGTCACTTAAGTCTTTAAAGGGACAGTTAATTCACTTTTTGGGTGAGTTAAAGGACATCAAGCAAACTAAGGAAAGTGGGTTTCCTAAGTGAGATTTTTGTATTAAATCTCACCCATTGATTAGACATGGCTAGATTGGATCTAGGCCATTGATCTCTTAGGGTTTGTCCAAAGTGAGGCTAAAGGAGGGAAAAGTGTAATGAAGAGGCTCATTCTTCACTTGAGAGATTTGAGAGGACAGGAGGAGAAGAAGAGCTCTTGGGCACTGTTATCCCCTAGCCTAGGGATAACTAAGGAGATTATGTCTTGAGGCCCATAGGTCCTAGACATGGAGTACCGAGAGCCATAATGACTTGAGGCTGGCCCTGGAGGGTCCATCTTTCTTCTACAACGCCTCCACCTTGTCAGCAACAACAACATCTATCCCATTGGCCTGGTCCTTTAGTAGCAGTGGGTCTTGCTCCATGAGGTAATGAGTCCATGTATCATGGTATGTGTCACTCTGATTCTCAAAACATTGGAATATGTGCATTTAATTATTTTTGCTTCTAACATGTGCTTGGACCTTATGCCTTTAGACTTGTTCACACCTAGTGGGAATGATAGGATGCCCTAGTAGGTTGGTTCCCATAGGGTTTGAGTTGCCACTGGGTGGGTTCATTAAAGGTCATCGTCTGTTCCCACCATAACACTTTTCATCTTTTTCCCTCTCATCCATCCCATACATTGGTTCGGGCATTGGGTTTTTCAAGCTAGCAAATGGTTGTACCTTACCTTGTGGGAAGAAGGGGCTAAAGGCCCAGAGGGTAAAAGTAGCTTGCAAAAGATAAAAGCCAAAAAGAACAAAACCTTCAGATGCTTCACCCAGGGATGCTTGAGAAAGCAATAAAAGGCTTCTCAGCAAGAAACAGAGGGACCCATAAAATAATAAAAGGAAGACTTGGTTGGAGGATACGGGGTTTCATCACGAGCCAACCTATTAGGTCCATGGGCATGACACTGCCATTCAACTGGTTACCATGCCAGGGTAGTGGCTCTCGGTGGCATAGCCAAGAGAAAGGGGGTCTCATCACATGCCAACCTTCTCGTCTCCCTGAAATGCTTGTGGGTAACATTGTCACCACTGGTCACCATGCCAGGGTAGTGCCCCCTAACTATTCTCTTGAAAGAAAAAGCAATAAGATAAAAAAGGTGAAAGGCATTGAATGGGCTTGGAAACACTTGCATCCATGACAAGGTGCAACTTACCCTCTTCAGAGGCACCCACAGGTAAGCCATACATTCCCCTGTCACCACTGCACACATTGCTCAAACATCCCTACACCACCTCATCCACTTACATGGCCTGGATTTGTCTTCACCTGGAAACATCCCACGTCCAATTAGAATTAGCCCAACAGGACATCCTAACGTCCCCTCCAAACCTGGCTTGTAGAATAGCATAATGTCTTTGATCACTTGTCTGGGAAAAGGGGGTTTTATGCACATGTTTAAATAACTTGATTATTATATGTGATTGACATTGCTATGATCCTTGTGACTTATGAGCCCATGGAGGGTGTACTTGTTGTTTTCGCAGGGAAACACCCGACATACAGGTATGTTGATGATTACAGTTGCGTGAGACATTCTCTAGGACACAGACTGATTGAGTCGACTTGAGAGCGAGCCCTTGAGATGGGTGTGTGGTTTCTATTTGAGACAGAATTGGAACGTAGTGATGGCCTTCTCCTCACAGAGAGTTGGGAAGAACTCCAGATGATTCTCCTGTGTAACGCAGTGAGAAATGAGATTTGCTGAGTTGGGCGTGCTTGTGGCTGAGTACAAGGTGAACGTGTGAATTCCCATAGAGCTGGGTGCATCGTCATGAGACAGAGATGAAGATGATGTATTAGCCTCCTCTAAGCAGAGAGTTGAGATGATGAAATCCAGACGACTCTCATGTGTAACGCAGTGGGAAAGAAGATCTGTTGAGTGGACGTGCCTGTGGACGAGCACAAGTGAACGTGATCCTAGTGTCTGAGCACTAGTGAGTGTGGTTCCCCTGTGAGGCGTAGTGAGATAGAGATATGGACATCCCTATGGATGTGCCCCTAGTGGCTGAGAACTGTTAATGTTTAAGTCATTATTATAGTTCTTTGCATTTCAATAGATAATAATAGCATAATACAAGATCACTGAGAAATACACAATCACAAGAGACACAACATTTATCCTGGGAAACCCTCTAGGGGAAGAAAACCCAGCAAAACTTCCTTATTATAGATAGCCAATACAATGCGAAGAGATAACTCAAACTAATACAAAAGATCCTCTCCCAAAGATAAGTGTGAGTTTGGAAATTTCAGCAAGTACATCTTCTTGGGATAAGTGCGCACCTCTCTTGGGCACTAGTCTTCTAGGGTTTGCAAGCACCCTCTTGTGTGCTAGGTTTTCTTGGTGGTGAAAGGTCTTTCTCTTGAAGAATATAGCAAAGGATTTGGCTAGGTTTTCTTCCATTGTTGAGAAGGGTTTCTCAGGATACTTCTTGTGTACTTGTGCATGACGTTTCTTCTTGTGATCTTGGTTGCTGCAACATAATTGGTTATGGTTTAAGTAAAATTCTAAAATGGAATGAACTTCATGCTATATTCTAACAAGTACCCCGGGATACATCAAGCTATTTTCTAACATTTCCTAACCCTAGATTAGACTAATCCACTAACATTCTTGCTGCTGTTACAAAAGTGAGCTACAACCAATTACTACGACAGTAAAAGCTCCTAAAAGAAATTACTAAAGTTGATTTTTACATTGCCTCATTAGCTTTTCCAAGTGCTTGCATAGTGCTATTGTTAGATTATCATTTTTGGTCATTTTGAAGCTTATTTAAGGCATTGATTGTGAAGCCATTATCATATATACATTGCTGTTATATATTTCTGTTTGCTTCTTCTTATATCAACTTATTGCTTTCATTGACAAGTCCAAGGTTTTATGAAGCACTAACATGAATTGTACTTGCAAAAATAGTGTTTTCTTGTTGCTTTGTTCTGGGAAGGTACACTTAAGCATATCATTATTTCATTTGTTAAAACTTTGGGACTTTCTGATCGGTGCGACTTGTGAGAGGGGATAACTTTTCTTGATACCTCAACCTTTGCCTTCTCAAACCCCCAAGTCACCGGGGACATCTCCCCTGGGCTTTCACCCCTAAATAGAAAGAGGTGTCTTATTAAGGTGACAGTGATAGGACAACCTCCTGTTCTGCCAATTTTCCCTCCTATAGCCTCTCCCTTTTGGACAAGTACAAATTGTGTGATAACACTCCCTTCAAGCGACACTTTGGTACTACCCCCCAAGCTAATCGATTCACCGTAGGGAGTACCCAGTGTTTAGACCTTAATTAATTAATGACAAAAAATGGGCTTGGAAAAATGATGCATTGAAAATGAAGGTGCAACACACCCTCAGCAAAGGCACCCATAAGTGAGACGCTACAACCCCTTGTATGTCATGAACTCCATGCCCAAAAGTCTTTCCGCCATCCATGACACCTCATCCACATGACTTAGAGGGAGGTCCCCTCGAGAAGCACCCCTAAACTTGAGGAACGATTCATCCAATAGGTCGTCTTGTCAACCCTCCCATACCTAAAATTGGCAAATTGCATAGGGTCTTTGAGCATTAGTTTATTTTGATGAGGCGGTTTGGATGTACTTGCTTAAATGAATCTATTATTGATTTGATTTACTCATCATGATGCTTTGACTTGAGATCCTTGGAGGGAATATCTATATGTGTTTGCAAGACCCAACTGGTGGACAATTTTGGAGGAACAAGTCTAGCTTGGGCTTCCATGGGGCTTGAATCCCACAGGTTGGATGCTAAGGGCCCACATGCTGGATGAAGGAGACTTGCCTTTGGATGCCTGGAAGACATCATGGAGGACCTAACCTAGCCCCTACGACACAAACGAGTTTCCTAAGAAGGCCAAAACGTCACCCTTGAGGGCTCAACGTCATAGTAGGGCTAGGGTTTGGTGGTGGTTGAGGACACTTGGCACGTTTTGAAGGAAGGAAGCCATGGATCGTGGAGAAAAGGCTTGCATCGAACACACGTGGCCTTTTGAGGCCTAGCTCACCCTTCTCCTTGTCAACGACTTGCAAAAGTGCCAAAACGTCACACTAGAAGGATGACGTCTTACTTAGGGTTTTGTTTATGTGCAAATTATGAATTAGAAAAGTATTATGTTATGTAAAGGGGCAAGATTAGGGCTGTTGACCCCTTATCTTGTGGTTTACCCTAAATTATGTAAACAAACTATGTTTAGAAAATTTTGTATAAATAGAGATCATTTGTATCTCATTTTGATAATAGCTCTCCCATTGTGTGAAGCCTTCTAGTTGAAATTCACACCCTCTTTGGGCAATCTCTTCTCTCTTGTGCTCTTGTCTTGGTTTTTTCATGCAATTGGTGGAAGAAGTAGTGCGCTACCTCTCTTGGAGCTAGTTTCTTGCATTTGTGGTGGATTTATCTTAGTAAGAGGAGGTTTATCTTGTCATTTCTTGGACTAGGTAAGGATTTTTCTTGTTGATGTTTCATTGCTTGGTTATAGGTTTGATTTGCTAGATTTCTTGGGGAGTATAAGGATTTACAACCCCACCATTATCTATCATTTTTGTCTAGAAGTTATTTGTTGCAAAAGGTTTTACTAGGAGAAGTAAAAGGGTTTACACCCTCTTAGTATCTCCTAGTTAGCATTTGTATGCCTTGGGGAGTAAAAGGGTTTACACCCCCAATGAGATAACACTTGTTAGCTCTTCAATTATTTGACTCCATAACCCAGTAGCTAAAGGAACTAAAAATAATTGCATTGGAGAAATAAAATCTTGTATTGGTTAACGTGAAAACTCGGGATTTTGAGATTGTCTCAATTGGAATCATTTCTATGCTTAATATGCTTGGTTGAGCCAGTAGGGCGTCACCTTTGGTTAATTTCTTCTTGTCGTTGTTATAACATTTCATCTACAACCATTAGGGCTGGAGAAACCCTAACACAACTTTCTAATTAACTCACAAAACAACCAACAAAAGTTGCTAAAAGTATGCCCCTATAATCTACTAACCCTAGTGCACTTTTTGGGTGGATTGTTTGCAAGTTTTGATGGTTGATCTCTTGGTTGTAACAACTTGAATGCTACAACCATAAGGCTGCAAATTATATCTCTGCAATACTGTTTCTTACAACCTTATTTCACGCTAAAGTCTTGCTCTTTCATTCTTGAGTTAAACTAGTATTTACTAGCTTGTCTCTTGCTTATTTTACTAGACTTTTAGCATCTTCATTTGCAACACTTACTATATTTTGTTGCTGATATATATTATTGTTTACTGCTGCAGTTAGGGACAACAAACTTAACTTGTTGGTCCACCTAACATATTTCCTGCATACTTGGCTTTTCTTGTGTCTCGGGCAGGTACAATCACTCTTTGCAGGTACTCATACCTCTTGGAAACCATTGTCTACCACCAAGACTCTTTAACGAGCCCTTTCCAGACATAATTTCTTGACCTATAGGGGCTACACTTCCATCATCCCACTTTTCATCTCATTTCTCCCTAGGGTCACCCGGGATTCCGCCCTTGAGGTGATTATCTCATTTCTAAAGTGACGAGAATAACAGCCTAAGGTGACAATGGGTAGGTGTTCTCTTAGTTGTTGCCATATTGTGGTTGGGTCGAGCTTTGCCCAACCTACAACTTGTGCGATAACAAGTCCAACCATTTGACATCATAGTATATCTAGTGATTTCCCATGATGCCTTAAGCTCCTCCAATCTACTAGTGTATTCAACCTTTTCATTTTGAAGGATAGGCCCTCTCAATTCATCATAGTAGGCTCCTTATAGCCCGGGCCAACAATAACAACCACATCAAACATTGGTTGGTAGAATGGGTTGCTCTTGGCAATGTTAAAAGGAATGTCATTCCATAGGAAACACTTATCCACAAGATTATCAAATCAACCTCTTGCTTCTTTATTTTGACAATTAACCTGATGGAAGGTTGTGCACTAGGTGTGGTTCTAGAGACAAAAAAAGATGAGGTTGATGAGGGCATTGTGGAAGGTGAGGCTTTTTTGGCAATATGGATAATTTCTGGGGCTGTCTTAAGGCAAATTCCGACTTTATGTCCTAGAATTTTTGTGTAAGATGGTATTTCTACCGGCTGATTCCCCCCATCATATCCTTCCCACACAACTTGCAATTCAACCTTGGTCTATTAAGCTCCCTCGGATTCGCCATATTCCCACATAACGTCCAATTTTTCCAACATTTTCAATCTTTAAAGTAATTATTAAACCTAGGGCACAAAAAAAGTGAAAAAAATTAAAATCAACATTGGAAAATTAACAAACAATTTTTTTTGCATAAAATAACAAATTTATAATCTACATAAACCCACAGTACACTAATTCTCAACAAAAAGGGGGAAAACTGATAAGCATTGCAAAACCTATCACAAATTTGAAAAAAACAAAAAAAAGAGTTGGAAATTGTTACACATACCTGCAAAATTCACTAACAGTTTATGGGAATCAATCCCCCCCCTCCACAACAATAAGAGCCAGACATGTAGGGTAGAGAGAGCTAAGAGAGACGCTCTCCTAAAAAATCGTGCCAACGTCCTATCAAGGAATGAAAAGATGAGTCGAATATGGTTCAAGTATGTCCAATATATCTCCAATCAACTCCCCAAGAGTAAGAAATGATCCAAATGCGAAATAACCACCTCAAGAGTATGATGTCAGTCCCACACGTGTGGGTCGTCCAAATCAAATATCCAACATAATTGGCATGTGCGGTCTCCTCAAAGTTGGCGCTCCTCTAGTAAACAAAGGTGATCAATGCCACATCATCCAATGGTCCAACTAACCACCTGTAACAACTTTAACAACTTGTAACCAATTGCTCAAACACATAAATGGCCCCTATGTGTGGTCCAAGGAGGGATAATAATGCATGAGCATGAATACAATGCTCAACTGAGCAAGGATAATGAATTTGAGTGATCCATGTGGCAAATATGATGACATGGCATCCTTGTCATGTCTCGATGCACTGCCACAGATCCCAATGTGGTGACATGTATCCCAATGTAATACACGGATCCTAAGGAAAATGTCACGAATCCCATTGTTTGTAGATATGATCAAATACAAGTACACAGATCCCAGTGCAACATCACAGATACCCATGCGACGTCATGGATCTCAAGGCATGGTACATGTATCCCAATGCAAGACACCCACTTGAAGTGATGGGTCTAGCTTATTAGCAAGCCATTAGATGATAACACCTGTTGACATCTCAACACAACATAACAATTAAGGGTTAGTTTTTATATTTTCCCAAGTTTTACCAAGGGTGAACAAGATTAACCCTTATACATGTACCAAGTCTTAGGACAACAAATATTTCCCAAGTACCTAGGTGAAAGATAGGTAAAAGGATAAATAATGATGGAAAAGGGAAGGGAAAGACTTAATGTGATGACCCTCAAAGTCATTTATATGCATAGGTCCTTTTTTATCTCTTCATCTAACTTTCATGAGCTAGGGCTTTTATACAATAGCCTTCAAGAGGGAGCTTAGCGTTGAGCTACCTATCCTTGGCACTATTTCTTACTACCCCTTTATGCCTTTTTCTTTATGTGTTCAGCTTATGGAACAAGTCCCTTTTTCTTTAGATATTCATAGATAAGACAAGCTAGGGACCAGGGGCATTGACCTCATAGCAAGGTGGCATTACTCAAGATTTAAATTTTTAGCTTTTGAATTTGATGCTCTTCACCTTTAGCCTTTTTGGGCTTTATTAATTCATGCGTTTTCATCATTTAAACCTTTCTTTTGACCTTTGAAAAATCATTCATGATCATGAGAGAATTTTTACATGAATGGAATGAAATGAGATAGGGAATGTGGAAAATGAGGTTAGGATGTGGACAACACTATCTTGGCTAAGTACTTAGTAGTAGAAATTAACCCGAGAAATGACACACTTCTAAAGGAAAATATTGTCCCCTAAGGAACAACAAGGCAAATAATAAAACTATGCATGTTATGAAGTGCTATCGAATATATTTAGCATTTACAACTAGGAAGTTATAGCATCACATCCCAATGAACATCAACACATGGAACATCAAGATAGAACATACTAAAACCATATTTTACCATCCATGGTGCATTTGTCATCTGAGGAAAGGAGCTATATCACAATTGAGTTAACACGATCATACATATGATGGAGATAATAAGCACTGTTTGAGTATGGTGAAGACGAGCAAGATATCTCGTGCTGAACAACAACAAGACACCTTGTAAGGGTACCTCAGAAGTTGTCACCTCTGGGGGGTAACGTGGAAAATTAGGGTTTTGACCCAAAACTCCATGAAATAATAAAATATATATCTCGAAGAATAGCAAGAAGTGTCTCCACAAGTGGGCCCTCCAAGGATATGCTCAAAATAGTAACAAGACCAAGTAAATGCATGCAAAAGCCACATGTGTGGTACTCCAAGTATGCCGCATGCCCCTCCATAAAACTCCTCCATAACCACCTCCAATAAAATAATATATATGACAAGTCAAATAGGTGAGGGCACCCTCCAATGAAAGTAAACTGATGACAAGTGTTGTTGAAATATCCATGCATTACAGATGAGAGAGTACCTAGGAGAGGTGCACTCTAGAAAAGTGTGCCATGTAAGCTACCTCAACCACCCACAAATAATAAAATATTCTGTAATGAAGTGTGCCCTAGGAGAATGTGCCAAGTTTAGTTAGAGCTCAATAATAAAAAATTACTCCATATGCCATGTAATAAAGATGTTTAACCAACCCAAGAGAGTGCGCCCTAGAGAAGTGTGCCAACCTCTCTAAGGAGACAAAAAATAATGCATGCTTTGGTAATTGTGTCCAATAAGGGGGGCACACCACTGGAAAATCTGAACCAACTATAACTAACACCTTCATGTGTGAAAAGGAAGTCAATGAAGTAGGGCACTTTAGCTATTAACCTTAATATGGATAAATTAGATTAATTCAACCATTGAACAGTTAAATCGACCTCAACATGTGTGCACAAAGGTTAATGCTGAAATAAAACCATAGTCTCCCTCCAAATAGTCACCAAATGATTAAATCACCATGAAATTATGTGCCAATGAAGGGTGCACCCTAATATAGTGTTGTACCATGTAAATAGAAGATGTTCTCCCTAGCAAAACACCTCCATGATGACAACAAAACATAAAGCCCAACCTAAGGTGCACCACCACCAAGGGATATTATTACATCAAAGTTCATCATCCAACCTTGGGAAAATGTTCAATCACCATCATATGTAGTACCTCCCATTCTAACACAAACTTAGGAAATAACATATCAATGAAGGTACTACTTGTTGATTTTTCAATAGGCAAGGTTAAGCATGAAGTTCATTCCATTTTAGCATTTAACTTGACCATAACTAATAATGTTGCAACAACCAAGATCACAAGAAGAAACACCATGCACAAGAACACAAGAAGTATCCTTGGAAACCCTTCTCAACAAGGGAAGAAACCCAGCCAAATCCTTTGCTATATTCTTCAAGATAAAGGCCTTCACCACCAAGAAAACCTAACACACAAGAGGGTGCTTGCAAACCCTAGAAGACTAGCGCCCAAGAGAGGTGTGCACTTTTTCCAAGTAGATGTACTTACTGAAATTTCCAAACTCACACAAAAGATATAATTCCTCAATGCAGAATTTACCTTTACTTATATTAGACTTTACCTGTCAACAAAAGTGTCTATTGGCACAACAGGGCCGACCTCTTTATCTCATAATATAATTAAATATTAACCAGATTAATTATCTTTTACATTAATTATGAATTACATTAAGGTGGGGTCGACCTGTACCCTATACATTACGATTAGGGTTACAGGCAAGTCAGAGGAGGCTAATACATCATCTTCATCTTTGTCTCATGATGATGCACCCAACACTTTGGGATTTCACACGTTCACCTTGTGCTCAGCTATAGGCACATCCATCTCTGTAGATCTCCTTTCTCACTGCGTGACACAGGAGAATCATATGGAGTTCTTCTCAACTCTCTGTAAGGAGGAGGCTATCTCTACGTTCCAACTCTGTCTCAGATAGGAACCACACACCCCTCTCAGGGGCTCTCTCTCAGGTTTGTGTCCTGGAGAATTTCTCACGTAGATGTAATCATCAACACTCTCTCTCAGTTCGGGAGGCATTCTTCATCATGCCAAGTCTCACACGAATGTATTTTGAACTTGGTTCTTTGCTGTAGTTATCAACACTCCCTCTTAACTAGGGAGGTATCCTTCACCAAGATAATTTGGTGAATATTTCTGCAATCTGCTCATGTATAGGAAGGTACTGCAAGTGTACTATTTTCCTCTGCATCATGTCTCTGATATAATGATATTTTATCTCAACGTGTTTCGATCTTATCATGAAACACTGGGTTCTCAAAGAGATTTACACACAACTCTGGTTATCATCATAGGATCCATCTCATGATCAAGTAAATCTGTTAGAAGCTTGTGAAGTCATATTGCTTTGCACACTCGATGCTGCATACTCTACTTTTGTGGTACTCAAGGGCACATGGCTTTGTTTCCTGCTGCACCAGGAAACCATGGCAAACTTCACGGTAAAACAACAACCGGATGTGCTCTTTCGGTCCACTGTACTTTTTGTCCATTCTGCATATCCCTGCAAAGTCAAGTCTACACTAGAGACATCTCATAGGCTATGTCTAATTGTGCCTCATAGATATCTCAATAAATGTTTCACTGCTCTCTAGTGAGTCTGTCTCAGCTAACTCATGGAATGACTAAGTACATTTACCGCATAGCATGAATCAAGTTTGGTGCTAACTAGATACATTAGTGATTCAATCAGCTGTGGATCAATCTTGGCTGAATCGTCATCATTCATTTTCTTCAAATCCATCACCGTGGATTTGCATTCTGTCATACTGAACTTCTTTAATATTCCCATTGTATATTTTCCTTGACTCAGGAAAATCTCATCGGTCCTCTGTCATACTTCTTGTCCCAAGTAGTGCATCATACTCATATCCTTCATCTCGAAATCAGAAGTCAAAGCTTACTTGTATCCAACAACAAGGCTTTCTAAATAAGTCATGAAAATCAGGCTCTGATCACCAACACTGTAATAATATAGGTTTGGATGAGCAATACTCTTG